>JASCZW010010200.1:0-37929 GCA_034211315.2 Aedes japonicus | reverse complement strand
AACAAAAATAAAATCAAAACAAATATATTCGATAAAATAATCATAAATTTCCTGAAAATTTATGGAATTCAATAAGGTTATCTTTAAAATGCCGAAATTGGTCTCCGATTAACAGTTCATTTGCATAACAATTATTGTTTGGTGTATTCATTTTTCCACATTCCCTTTATTTCTTTTATTTATTTCTTTTATTGAAAAAAATCACAGCTTTGCCGAAAAGACAATTTATCTTCGCAATTAGTACTATAAAACTATTTGGTCATGTTTTTGTCGTTTGAAAACCATGTTAAAGCCTACATAATATTTTTATTTTTTTCCCACAGAACGCAAAACAATCAATGATTCCAACTTTAAAAACTTGGTGGCAGTGCATTCGCAATGAATAGCGAATACCGTAGTTGTAACATTGATTAGTTATGCTTATATGAAGAATATGAATCTACTGTTTTTACAACCATTTGACCAACAAAACCCCACCAGACGAAGATAATCATTTTGTGCTTGACCTTACATATTTTTGTATAGATCACGAGGGTCCCTACTTCAGTAGTTTTTTACATGGTGACTTCCCTCAATGCCAATTTGCCGTACAAGGCATTTACTGAAGGCAAAATGGTAAGAAAATGCTTTTTCAACTGGCCATAATAAGATAATATGAATGAGTCCTAAAACGGCATTTCAACACAGCATGTTACGAGTTCATAAATTGATAGGAGTAAAAGGAATTTGACAAAACAAGGTTTTAAGATCGCAGTAAAAAAGCCTTGTAGGTTCTCACAAACCTTACTAAAATATGAAACATATTGGCAACTCTTGGTGGCATAATAAAACCAAAGTGATTTCTAGTGATTTTCAAAAAACATAATAAAGCTGCATGGTTTTGGCTATCTTCCTTGGGATGTGTTTGGATTTCACGCACTATGCGGCCTCAGTGTGCACATATGCTTTTAGTTTCCCAGGCTACAACACTGCCCCTAGCTACAATTTCTTCTGCTTTCCCCCGGGCCTTTGCCTCTTCTTATACCTTGGCACTAGGGGTATGTTTAGCGTAACTAAACTGAAAAATTATATGCACACTGCTGCCTCGTAATGACACAATTTCGAACATTTGTTACGATCATTTGGAAGGGTCTTGTCAATAGGAGAAGTTTACTGAAAAACGCAATGTACTATTTGGTCAGGTTCTTGAGATATTGCTTAAAAAACTGGAAACTAATATGCTCACTAACGCCACGTAGTAAGTGTATTCCGAACTTATAAGACTCCAATGGTGCATGGTTTCGTTGTTTACGGTTTCCATTAACCGTAAAGACCGGAACCCGACTTGTATAATCATATTCAATGAGTTCAACAAAATCCTTTCGCAGCAGGTTTGTTGATGTTCTTCCATCTCGGCCAGAATGTCACTTACGACGGCACAACTGAGCGGATTTAAAAAAAAAGAGGAAACCGGGCAAAATTTGGTTAATTTCAGATTATATATTTGAAAAGGGAACCAAGTTTGAAAATGTCGCAATAATTATTGACTCACCCCTTACGACGATTTATGCAAAAAATTGTTAATTTTCCTATAAAATACGTGCCCATGAGAGAAGGGGGGGTAAAAATGAGCATTTTTTGCATGACGTACCTTATCCAAATGGAATTATGATCATTCTTGAATGTAAACATTTTATGTGAAAAAAATATGTTCCGACTGTCTTCTACTATTTTTCGAAATATTATACTGATAAATATATGATTGTTGATTAACAGTACCAAGCACCAAATAATTAACAAAAGAATGCGCCGGTGAACAAATTTAATTAAAAAAATACAACACTGTAATACTCAGCAAACGAAAGATTTAGGCTTAAGTTTAAGTTTAGTCCTGAAAGCTTATTACCAAGAGCTCTATGACTTTTGAAGAGCAATGAAAGCAGTGTAATCGTAACACAGTGCTGGCGACAACTAGCTGATGAGACTAAGGAATCCTATTTCCATGTTACTCTTTCCAACCCATCCCAAAAAAAATGTCATCTGTTTTAACATCGGGTAAACCGCGAGTAAACGGCCCAAGTCCTACTAATCCTAGTATTAAGTCATTACATTATACAAAAATCAATGAGTTATCGGCAAGGAATTATATACAAAAATCAATGAATTATTATAATTAAAGCTAATGCAGTTGAGCCTCCCAAATAAATGAACTAGTTAAAAAAAAATCGTAACACAGTATTTCAAGAAAATGCAGGTTTTATATGTACACTATACTGTGATCTTTGAAAGAAATCGCGTGACAATTGTTAAGGGTCGATATTCGCTGATCGATAATCTGCATCAGCTCTCTCTGCTATGAATAGTAAAGCCTTAAGGCTTTGTGCACAAATTACGTAACGCAGAAAAACGTGATTTTGGACCCCTATGTAACAATAAGTAACGTGAGACCAGACTCCCCCCCCCCCCTTTAATTACGTAACGCTCACGAACGCCCCCCCCACCCTATTTCTCAGTTGCTATAAAATCATCACAAAAACTGTTATTTTTGTTGTTTTTATGTTTAATTCTAATATACTTGAAATTAGTAAAGATTGCAAACATCATTAAATTAATTTCATTTAAGTAACTGAAAGCTAATATAAAGATTACGAAAAACATTGCACTCATTGTACTGTTTTCAAACTGTTACAAATATTAGTTCAACAAGTTTATTCAAATGTCTTTAAATTATTTAAAGTATCACAAAAAGAGCTTAATTCATATCACTTAAATCAACAGTATTTTATGCAATGCATAATATTAACCTATTGCAATTATTGTAATTGTTATAAAAAAATATTATTAATTATATTTTTTATATAGGTACTATTCAGAGTTTTCCTTTTAATCCGGGCAGTGCATGAAAAAGGGCGCGCTTTGTGCGACTAAATCATGACGGCAGAAACAGAACAACAGACACAGTGACAAGCTCATTTGATGTAGGCTGAACGCAATGAGTAGAATCAACATTTCTTGTGTATTTAATCAAACCAGACATTGTTTTAGTTAAATGTTACCATATATTTTAAACAACAATTCTTTTGTTCGAAACCAATATTGTTAGTAAATTAACATTTCTAACAGAAATCTTTATCGAGTCAACAAAATTATTTTGTAGAATCAACAATCAACAAAACATTTAACTTAATTTCTTATTATTTCAATGGTTCTAATGTATAAAAAACATTTTTTTTCAATCCAACCGCTTTGGTCTAATCAATGCAAAAGTGAATTGATTCCAAAAAGCTTATTTTTTTATTCAACAATAAATGATTTTTGTTTTCAAAAGTAGCCTCATTTTCAGCGTTTTAAGAAAAACAAAACAAAATTGTTGTTGGTTCAAAAATTAAATCGATATTGTTTGAATAAATAAATATTATGGGTAAGCCGTGAGTCAACAACAAAATTTATTGAATCTATACAGAACAATATATTTCTCAGCGTGTAGATGTACAATTTATGGAAAATTGTGCCAATTGGTGATGCAAATCGTCATAAGATACCTTTTGTTTAGTAGATCACATTTAAATAGTACACTGAAAATTAATTTTCGTTCATATTACGATCGAAGGTAGGACCAACAAATCTATTCGGTTTTCTGCAACGAAACTGATTTTTACTTCCTTCGAAGCTTCCTTCGTATAAAAAGCCACACGCGCAGCTATCAAAAGCACAAAGCATTTTTTGACACAATAAGAACATTCGTTCACTCTACAAAAAAAAAACAAAGAGCTACGAGTTATTTGTTACCAATAAAAACAAACTTTACCAGCTCAAAATATAACTTAAAAAAAGGGCAACCACTAGGAGTTGTTCTGCTCTTCACTGCAATATGAATGTTTCATATAATTTACGAGACTATATTATTAACAGTTATTATTTACGAGATAATTTGTTCTATGTGCATAATCCATGTTTACGAAACGAGTGAAAGCTAATTAACGAAAAATAATTTTCATTGTACATCTTCATTTATCGAAGCTTTAGAATTTGGTCGGAAATCAAAAGATAGACTTAATCCATTTATCTTAAAACCTCAGATTCCCACTTAGCCATAAATTTATTTCTATTATGGCCGAAAGAAACACATGCGATTGGCCATGAAAGGATCTAAAATTTAAAACTATGGCGATAATTGGTGCAATGCATTAATAATACAAAGACAAAGTTTTGGCTCATTTTCGAAATTTTTTCTTCAAAATATAGATTAAAACCCGTTCATTTGACGTATTGAAAGTGGGGTTTTCCCAGAATTTTTAAACATAGTTCTCAACTAGTATGAATTAAGTCTTTTCTACTTGATGTAGAAGAAGATGTACGCTCATCATCCTTAAGCACCAAGAATTGTCAGTAATGTTTGCTAGAATGAAAGATATGAAGAGAAAGTGTTGAAAGTTTCGTCAGTGTACGGTAGGTTGAAAATAGAGTAGAAGTATTGAAAATTGAGCGAAAGTGCATGGGTAAAGTAGTACTCGAACCAAGGACGTTACTATTGCCTAACCTACCTCTGCGAGGTACGTCAAGGCACGGATAAATCCGCTTTTCTACTTACTACTTGCTACTTTGCTTGGCACACAGGAAATTTAATTGATGCCAAATGGTTATTCACTTTTGATTTTTTTTTCAAATTGGTTATTTTGTTACGTAACGATTTTAAAACCCCCCCTCCCCCATATGTCACAATAAGTAACGGTTGTTAAACCCCCCTCCCCCCCTTCATGCGTTACGTAATTTGTGCACAAAGCCTAACAGCAGTTTTCAAATTAAAATATTGTTCAATATATTACAGAAGCTAACAACGTCTCCACACGGCCTAAGGTGCAAGAAGAACCAACCATTATTTTTTTTAACCGTGATAAACTAAAGAGACATTTGATGAAGAGTATTGATATATGAAGATAGGTGCTTTTTAAATATCACGCGAGAAATCTGTTCTGATATTTCTGTATCATTCTGGAGTTTTTCGAACATATTTGTGTTGACTTTCAGTTTCTTGATTTTCAAGAAAATTAAGAAAAACATAAATTAAGTTTTTAAGTTATTCAAACATTTCATTCCTATAGGTATTTTACGCAATGAAATATATTTTATCACAGTGTTTTTTTTAAATCAACAAGCGTTTTAAAGCCTCTACTTGTTTTTAAACAGTTAACAGTTTTTACATACTTTAATTGTTATGTTATATATTCTCCGTGCGTGGAGTAACGAGTATGATGTAGAAGGAGATGTTCGCTCATCACCACGAGGCACCAAGAGTGCACATTAATGTTTTTGCTAGAATGATAGATATGAAGAGAAAGTGTTGAAACGGCACATGCCCTTTCGCTCTACTTTTCAAACATCTGTTTGGTTTTCTACCTGCCGTACACTGACGGAACTTTCAATACTACTCTCACGATTTTCAAATGATCTAAATTTGGCTACATTTCATCGATAAGCCTAGTATTGCCTAGATATGCCTAGATATACAGAATATAGACACGGGTAATAAATGACCTCTTCACATTGAAACATGACCAATGATTCAACAAGAAACCCGTTCACCCACTTTTAGGGACGCATATCATCCCATGTTCCGAACTATGGCCTAATTTATTCGTTACATAGTAAAATAGTGATACTGATAAGATTTAGAATGACAATGTATAAGTAATCAACAAAATCTATATAGTATAAATTGCTATGCTTTGAAATGGAATGACCAATCGATCATAAGTGAAAATTATTTAGGTGCAATAAATTAGTTTTTTGTTCAATTTGTTTTGTGAAATGTTGTGCTGAGTATATTCATAAGGAGATAATAAGAATAAACCTTATGACGATTCTTTTGAACAAGAATCCTTAATGATGAGATGAAGTGGCATCCACGTATAGAGCCAATATGGTGCTTATAGACCGAAATTACATCCATACTTGTCGAAAGTTTTCGACTTAATAAAGTTAGTTGGTAAACTTTACTCGGTTGAGAACAGCAAATGTATCATTGAGCATGTCTAATCAAAGGTAAAACTGGTTGAATATCGTTTCCTGCTCAATTACGTTTAGGGTTATAACTAAAATTGTGATCAATCGCTGCATATTAGGCTGAATCAAGGGACATGTACCCTAGTGATACAAATTGAAACTGCATTTTTACATATTGGCAGTTCAAATTTTATTATTGATATCATTGGCTGATGTCACTCAAAAACATTACAGTATTTGGAGTACAAGAAACTCATTTATGTGTTTTTGACTAACATTAGCCTTATATTGTAGTTCGTTTAACCTGTATGTTTATTATAAGTTTTTTTTATCTGTGTATGTGTGTGTGTTTTTTTTCTTTTTCAAAAAATTTTCAAGTCAAAAGAAAACCATAAATTGTATAATTATAAGTGTTAAGATAACTTAGACTTTTAGAAGATAACTTAGAGCTAAATTTAATGTGTTATGTAAACCATACTTTTAATTCCCACCCTCTTTCCCATCCGTAATTTGTAATTCCTATTAACCTCGAGACGGCCGCGAGTAATCGGTTCTATCTCCCTAACTTTAGTTTTAAGATAAATGATGTATAAAAATATGAAAATTTGGCTCTGTAAAGTTGATTCGATTGAGCCTGTACAAATAAATGATTAATAAAAAAAATACATTACAGCGTGTGTCTTGAAATTACTACCTTTTTATAAGTTTTGAGCAGCTTCAACCGTTTCACCAGAGGTGGCACGCACGACCTCCAAATATCTCATCTCATATTTGCTGGATTAGGGACATAAATTGTGACAAAATTGATGCCTTGTGCGTATGACCACATAAAATAGCCCAGTGAGTTGAGATCCGGTAAACTTGAAAACCATTCATTTTGGGCCAAAAAATCCAACAAAAACCCCACAGCTCTGAACATTTGGCGTGTGCTTTATCTTGCTGGAACACGTAGTGGTCTTTTCCAAACACTAACTGGAAACTTGGCTTAATAGCTTTCTTTATAAAATCACTACCATCGGCACTACCAATAAGGATGTGTACGAGAAAGAATATCTGCAAATGCGGTTGCTACCGTTTATCACAAACCACAACTCTACAACTCTGTTTTGGCCTAATTTGGCCTCTTATCGAAATTCGTCCTGGAATGATATAAGGTTCGTTCCATAAATAGCCAATCCACTAATCTGTCCAGAACTTCGCCCAATAGAGAGAACTGGGCTCTAATTAAGCGGATACTCTTCGAAACCAAGAAGAAAGAAAATGGTACGGATGATATCAGGAGAAGATGGAGAATCGTCACGACGGGAGTATCTGAGGATACAGTACGGAACCTGATGGCAGGTGTACTACAGAAAGTTCGAGAATTTTACAGAAAGAAGGATTAAGATCTTAATCAACTGTTTCTTATGTAGATATAACTCTTCTTCATTCTTTTTGGCATTTCCAGCTTATTGCTTTCACGGTTCGCTTGTTGTATTGTGTCTCAACTTTGTTTTCTTAATGCATTCTACAGTTTTATAATTGAGAGCATTCGATGCCAGAGTGCCATTTTTGCATTAGTATGATTATGTAGCAAGTACAATCATACCGCTTGGGAGTCGACAAATTTTCCATAACAAAAAATTCATGGATCAGACCGGAAATCGAACCCAGCCGCCTCGAATCGTGTGGCTTTGTAGCTGCACCTTCACCGACTGAGCTAAGGGACGACCCAGATATAACAGATTTAGCTCTACTATTGTTAAATAACCCGATCGTTTTGATTAATTACATGAACTTTGCTGCTATTTTTTTGCGTCCGAAATTTAACGTCGACATGCTTGGGGTTCAAACTCTTAAATACTTTTAACCATCTTAATGCATACATTTCACAACTTACTAACTAATCCCTATTATCAATCAATATACACAAACAAAGTGGAACAGGTGTACTATGAAAGCAATGGAAACATAATTTCAACCAATAAGGTGGATCACTACCCAGGTAACTAATAAGCATTAAAATATGCAGTAAATTAATCCACAATCTGC
Organism: Aedes japonicus; assembly: GCA_034211315.2. Lineage (NCBI taxonomy): Eukaryota > Metazoa > Arthropoda > Insecta > Diptera > Culicidae > Aedes > Aedes japonicus. Next base: position 29,916 of record JASCZW010010200.1, on the reverse strand, counting down.
ATTTCAGATGCTACAAACATTATATTAGCATTATATCAGCATCTTGAATGCTTTATGTCGTTAAGTTGAATTTCAAATGCTATTTAAATACTTGTAGCTTATTAAATTTCAAATGAAAAATAGCATTAATGTAGCATTATGATAGCTTGCAGTAAAGCAGCCGTATATTGGGCCAAAAGCTGCATTTATGTTGTATTTAAGGTGACTTAATTGCTTGATAGGCTGCCGTAAAGATGCTTTGGAACAGCTTCTTGGTTGCCTGGGTACTTCGGCCGTTATCGGCAATCATCCCTATACAAACCAAATGACTAAATTTTTTGAACACGATATCGTTAAGGTTGGAAAATGTTTAAGTCAAAACAATGATTGACGGCCATAAGTCCACCGTCGACGCTACCGTCCAATTTACAAAACCGTGGCTGGAAACTATCTTCAAACGCTGTTCAACAATCAGGATATCTGGCATACTTCTAAACATCTTCAGACCTCCCAGTCAGCACTGTGATTGATCACAGTCGAAAGGAATGGAAGTCAAAACCTATTATCACATGATTCCGCCAATTCGGTTCCAATCAGCCGTTCGATTCACTCACTTCCCACTTCTCCCCTGTGGGTGTGACCTTTGATTCGGGCCGGAGATTTATCAAATCATTTTTCCTAATTAACATATCTTCGCTCCACACCTGCCTTTCTACTACCAACCAGCACCGGGATTCAGCGGCAGTCAAAAGTCAACAATCTCTTAATCAAGCGTACGAGAGCGGGGAAGCCCACGTGACCCAGAAGGTCACTTGACGGAAATGACCACAGCCGCGCACGCTTTGGTGGAGTAAAAAGCCTTCAATATCTCAATCGCGAAGGGCTACGACGAAAGCGCTTGAGTCGTATTTGGTTGAGGCCGAGCTTCCAGCTGGCCGGGAATTTATGATTGGAAGTATTGATCGTTAGGCACGATCGCACGACCACGAGATCGTCCTCCGGGCATTGGGTCAGTGAGAGGCGGTCGTCGAAAAGTAAACACACTTCTTGTTGGTTTCTTTCTTTTTTTGTGGTTTGGTACAAGTGAAATACCTGCAATGCGTTGTGTTCGTCCCCGAGAATGGTCAGTGAGAGACAAGTGGAATCCGTGATCAAGTGATGCATTTTGGGAGGCTCAAGTACGGTCACTGTTGTTGATATTTGTATTTCATCACAATATAAAATTGCCTCTCATTTCTGTGTTGTTTTCAATTCAGTCTTTGTCTCTATGAACTTTAAAAGTGCTCAAAACATGAAAGCACTTCACACGCTTGCATGTCACCGAGACAGGTTCTAATTTGTTGCACATTGTGTTCCGTCATTTCCAATCGAGAATACAATAAAGCACACACGCATCACAATTACCCAACCCAACAACATCCCGATCTAAACCTGCCATAAAATCCCGCAACATGTGCGAATTGTGTTAGAGATCCAATAACACACGACTGAAAAAAAAATGAACACAACAGCGGAATGACGCGCAACAGCAACAGCAGCAGCAGTAGCTTATTGCGTGATGAATAAACGGAGAAATTGCCACATTTACACTGCAATAAATTAATTAACCAGCAGCGCAACAGCGGGTAGCGACGGACCCCCCCCCTCCTCCAGCAGAACTTCTAACCTTCCCCATCCCTCCATCACGAGCTGGGGGGGGTGGGGGTATCCTGCACAAACGGCTAAACGGTGCCAGTCCGGGCTGGAGCAACGAGTTGCCGCTACTGTTAAAGTACATAAATGACAAATGACAACAATAGAAATAAATTTATCGCGCAACAAATGCAGCTGAAAACTGGGTAATATTTTTTGTGCGCACTTTGGTTGTTTAGCTGATGCTAACCCATGCACCCGAACTGATGCTGCTGATGCTGTGTCAGTGTGTGTGTGTGTGTTTGTGTTTCGAGCCAGGGGCGACGACGTGCTTCAAGCCGACTATTTCCCTGTTGTGTTGCCACCTACCTATATGAAAGGACCTCCATAAGGCAAAGTTTTACACTTTTTTCAGACTTTTCCATCCAACAGCAGCCGGTCGGTGTCCGAGCCAGAGATCCCAGCGAGTTCTGCTAACTGCTGACACAGACTTGGGACGGGGGGAGGGGGTAGTTGGGCCGTCTGTTTCTGAAATAGTGCAAAAGTACAGAAATAGTTTTCCGGAGCACCTACCTGCCTATTGTGGATTGTGAACGCCCCGTGGGGGGTTGCTACTTCAGAATCATCGGGTGCGTTTGGCTCATGGAAGTATTGAATGGAGGCAGTGAGGTCGATTTTTTATTCTGATCGGCGATCCGTGAAATGAAGCTGAAAGTGTAGTGAAGAAGTCGTTGTTTCTTTTTATAGTTGTGTTTAACGTAGGACTACCTTTCAATGTTTAATGAATGTTATTACTAATAATTTTAAAGTGCCTATATTAGAATAGAGGCTTGATTGATAGATTGGATCAAGCGAAACCTTGCCGAATATCAGTGAGGCTTACACCGTATTCAATATTTTTTCATACAAAATAAAACTCTATTTATTTCAAATCGATAATTCAGATTTTACTGATAACTTTACCCATTATATTGCAAAAAGGAGAGAGTTCCTTTCCTATGTGCGCATAAAAACAGAGTGCATACAAACTACCGCTAGAAACTATCACAGAGCTATCAGTAGTACATGAGCGCGTACCAACACGTTACTTTTTGCCTGTTGAGGTGGCGGATTCGTCCGTGCCTCGACCTACCCCGCAGTGGGATGTTAGGCAAAGATAACGTCCTTGGTTCGAGTACTACTTTACCCATGCCCTTCCGCTCAATTTTCAATCTACCGTATACTGACGGAACACTTTCTCTTCATATCTTTAATTCTAGCAAACATTACTGTCAACTCTTGGTGCCGCATGGCGATGAGCGAACATCTCCTTCTACATCACTAATTTGAGTCTTGTCACTAAAAAGTCACTATTTGCATCCAAAAGTCACTAATGTCACTATTTTTCGGAAAATGGTCACTCAAGTCACTATTTTCGTACCGCCGATTGTAAAAAGTTTAAAAAAATATCACTTGATTCATATTGTACAATAGGCAACAAAATTAAGCGATCTGGCCTCACTATATAATGTCGAGAAATATACACCAAAAAACGAGTTGTCCTGGCAAACGCTGTCCCGCCTGAATGTCCTGGAAGGCCAACTTACACTATGACATAATCTTGGGATATTCTATGCCAAACAAACTAACTTAACTATGTATTGCCCATAAAGCTATTGTTACAATTGTAGACCTTAAGTTTTGAAGGACAATTTGAATGACCTGAAACTGACAATATTATCCTATAATGTCTGTAGACGTTTCAGTATATTAATTGAATTTGTTTGAATATTGATGGTAGCTTGTATAGCCCAAAAGGCTACGGTTAGTACCGTATATCTGATTTCTGAACTCAATGTCAGTTTTTTTGAACCATAACATCCCGAGATAATCTGATAATGACTGGTGAGCTTACAGAAGCTTCACTGAATGTGTTTGAATGCATATCGTAACCTTTCATAGATTATAAAGCTAACTTTACGACTATAGATCCTAAATTCTGAACTCAAAGGCAGGTTTGATGACCTTGAACATCCCAAGATATCTTATTATACTGGTTGACCGTTAAGAAGACTCACCTAATTTGGTCATATACATATTGTTACTTTCTTTAGTCTAAAAAGCTTTAGATTTTAAGCTACAATTCAAAACTTAAATCTACATCTGTAGATTTTATCTTTTGAATTCCAGGAAAATAAGAATAACCTAGAATACCCGATTATCTCATAATGTCTGTTATTCTTCCAAAATATTTAATGTTACTTAACTTGTTACTTTTCATATCCCAGATAGCTTTTGTTAGAACTGTAGGTTCTGTCTTCTGATCTCAAGGATAGTTTGGATGACCTGGAATATGTCACATTGTGTAACATAATGTGTTTTTACTTTAATAATGTTTATTGAATTTGTTCAAAAGTTTTTAGTAACTTTGTATTGCCATAAATTTACTGTTATTACTGTTATTCTTAAATTCTGAATGCCAAGACAGTTTGGATGACCTAGACCATCCCAAGATTATCTTCTTGTGTATTTTTACACTCGAAAATATTCATTGAATATGGTTGGATACGTAGCATAACTTTGCATAGCCCATAAAGCTATAGTTGCTACTGTAGATCTTAAGTTCTGAATTCAAGGACAGTTTGGATGACAGTTTGGAGCATATAAAGTTATCAAATAATGACTGTTTGCTTCCAAAAGATTCATGCAATATGTTTGAATACATATCATAACCTTATATAGCCCTTAATGCTATTGTTTAACTGTAGATCTGAAATTTTGAACTCAAGTACATTTTGGATGACCTAGAACATTTCAGAGAGATACATAAATATATAACGTTTATCAACGAGAATTTGACAATACGTATGCATATGTACGATATTCTTAAACAACGCTTCACACTATTGATAAGGCATTTGTTTTTTCTTCCTGCACTTCTTCATATTCAGGATGTTCTAGGTCGTCAATTAGGTCTTAAATTCATATACTTTTTACTTTTTACAGATAGAAAAATTTATGCAAAACAAATTTGTCCAAGAAAGTGTACACGTTTATTCAGTCTCTGTTATTTTATACAGCCATTATTCTTTTGGGGTCACATATGACCCCTTAGGCCTGAAGGAGTTAATATACTTTTTAAGGCAAGGCTCAACATTTATGAATTTTTCAATAGTATGTGGCCCGAAATCAACAATGTTCTCTATTGAAATTGATGTGTAGAAATACTTCCAATTGAGTGGTGTAAAATTTAAAATAATCTTTTAAGAAATGACTGAGATATTAATGCTCAAAACCTGACCTCTTTTCGTGACGGTAGCAATGGTCAAATTTCTGGTTTGCAGAAGTTGTTTATAAAATGTTGTCAATGCCTACTACCATCTATCGCATTTAGTGAAAGCTCCATGTATGTTGTGAAAATCACCAAGTTGCTTCCGATTCAGGTCAACTATGATCTTCCTTATTGACGAATAGAACTTGTTTAAAGGTGCTGACCTTGAGTACAGAGTACAGAGTGAGTATTGCTCCAGTTGTTTAAAAAGGCTGAGGCCTAAATACCCTAAGGTGATTGAGGTAGTGAAAACAGCTTCATATGGCAACGGCTCAAAAAGGGGATTGAGAAGCAAGAAATGTCAGAAGTAATTATAGCACAGGCCATGCTAGAAGGCGTTTCAATCGTGCGTATAGACTTGTCTGCACAAAAACGAGCTGCGAGCCAAGTGCAGGAGGCCATGGCGGAAAAAAAGTGGCTTGATTACAGGTTTTTTTACAAAACAAACCCAAAAAGTCAGTTTTATGCATTTTGGCGCAGTTTTATGCATTTTGCAAACGGAGTTGAACACTTAGTTCATTTTTACTGTACTTATACATCAAATATATAAAAGACTAATAAAACACTAAAATTTGGAAATCACTTTTTATTCACTATTTGGTCACTATTTTTATTATTTTAGTCACTAAAGTCACTATTATTTATCCATAAATCCGCTACCAGCCCTACTCTACCCTAAAAATACCGTTCTGCCTGTACAGACATATCTATACAATCTACGTATATATATATATATATATATATATATATATATATATATATATCATATATATATATATATATATAAATATATATATATATATATATATATATATATATATATATATATATATATATATATATATATATATATATATATATATATATATGGTTACATGTGTATCTATACACAAAGAATAACTTGTTCATCAATTGTGTTTAGTAGAGGGTGTCCACGATGAAATTGCCACACACAAAATTGATTTGCAAAATTCGAGTTTTCATCCGATTGCCATCAAATTTGCAGAGATTGAGAAATAACTATTAAATTTCCTTTTACCATTTTACCTATCGTATTTATTTATAGTCCGTACGCAAATGCCCGCACCTTGGCGCTTAACCCCGGCCACAAGATTCTGCACAACCTTTGAATCAGCCGTTTTTGCATGTAAACCCATACTTTCTTCAGTTCCTCGACTATCTTCACTACCTTAGGTCGTTTAAGAAGGTGCTGCTTCATAATCGCTTAGTACTTCTCGATGGGGCGAGCTCCGAGTGTTGGGAAGGTTGAACATTTTCGGCACGAAATTGACCTTATTGTCACGCATACCACTTCGGCACGTCCTTGAGCAGTGGCATGAGGACCAAATCCAGCCAGAAGATTGTTGGGACGTTGTGGGCCTTCAGGAGAGGAAGCAGCCGCTGGAGCTCTCACTATGCACACCTGTCCGTTCATCGTGTCTGAGTCCGAAAGGTGCACCGCTTCCCGCACATGCAGATGGCTTGCCAAACCAGGAATTTCTTCCCAAATTTGGACATCTTCTGAGTACGGATATGCTCCGAAACGCTGAACTTATCGCCAGCCGTGAAAAACAGGTTGCCGGGGATCTGTTTGAAGTCGGCCTTCACATATGTTATCGTCGTCCATGATGCAGCATTCAACTATCGTCAGCATGTTGAGGATACAACTTCCTGGCACGGGTTTGGCGGACTTGTTCTGCTTCTCGTCGCGATTAGAGGCCTTTTTGCCTTGAACGTTCCGAAGCCAGCCTTAGTTTTGGCCTTCTGGACCAAAACTTCGACAGATGCAACTTCTTAGCCACATCCAGAATGGAGGCGTTCGGATTTCAGTTGAAGGCCCCAACTACGCGGTTGTGATTTTTGGTGTTGTACGGAATACTTTTTCCTTCACTTCTGGGCTTCCGATCGGTGGTCAACCGTTCCTCGAACCGCTTAATCACTCACGACACCGTGGAATTCGCGATTTCCAACGTTTAAGCGATGGAACGATGCGAGAAATCCTTGTTCTCGTGATGAATGCGCAAGATTTTATCACGCACGAGCTGTTCTTTCGACTCCATTTCCGCGAGTTTTGATCACACGACTTTAAAACTTGCAGGATGTAAATAAATATGAACTAAATCCACCCAAATTTTCATTAAATTCTACCCAACGGTTAAAAAGTTAGAGCAATTTCATAGTGTGGCAATTTCATCGTGGACACCCTTTAAAAGGTTCTCAGTCGAGTTAATTATGCATAACCAGTTCAGAACTGAGAGTGTTTGTGCGATTTTTAGATAACGAAAATGTGTCAATCGCACAGCTAGAAAGGCCGCAGATTGGTTGATTCAAGAACTTAAAGAACTTGAATACTTGATGACGGAGAATGGAAAAAACTACGTTCCAGCTTTTAGAAGACCTCTCGGTGAGCTAGAGCCTTTTTCGATTAGTTAAATATTTTTCGTAACTTAAGAAAAACCCCATTGCAACTATCAAAAGCTTACGAAAAACCGCTTTACTTCGTGAAATAACGAGAATCGGCTTAAGAAACCAAAATTGCCAATATTGCAGCGCTCTCCATGCGACCACCAGTCATTGGTCAGTCAGTTGACATACTCTTATCTTTACAGACTTCCTGTTTCCCTTGCATTATTTCGCAATTATATTGTTTTGAATCGTTTTACAATGGCTTGAAAACAGTAACTTCTAAAAATTTCCTATTCCTCATCATTGAATTTCATCATAACATTCGCTACTAAATTTCTATACCGAGAAAAATTACCTACAAGTCTGTTATGGATATAGATAGAGGCTTTATTTATTTATTTATTAATAATTAATTTCGTCCATAGTTTATTCTAAACTGGTGGCCGTAGAATATATTGATTCATATAACGGAAACAAGAAATAAACAATTATACATAGTTATTATACAAGTTGTATATTAAAGTTATTATACAAGTTGTATATTAAAGTTACGCAATGTTGTTTCTGCAATCCAAGAAATCTGACAAATTCTCTTTAACCACCCGTTCTTATATTTTCAAACATTCTTCTCTTACATAGAGCGAGTAATGGTGCTCTAACCATAAGTCATAGGTAGCTAGAACTATAGTTAATGCTTTGGTCCCAACCGTTGGAAGAGAAATGGAGCATCACTTATCCTTCTTAGACTAGATGCTCCCAACGATCATTTTTAGATAAATTTTTGTTCTTTCCACCAAACAGGGCATTCTGTTCAACTATTCTCGCCGACTTTTCATTTTCTTTATCCTTTGATATATACTGCAGGCTACATGGGTTTTCCGTGTCTTCTTAAGGTAGATATCAAATCCTCCCTATCCCCTACGGTTACATGGACGTGACCAGGTGAGCGATCGAGGAGTGTATTCCGTAAAGAAGGGAGAGAGGAGGGAAGGAGGAGATTATTGCGCGTAGAAACGTATCAGTAACTGGTTTCATTTCATGGTGGCATGCAATGTCTTCAATGAATCATTCCTCATCGTAGCTCCATTCACGAGGTGTGCATATGTCAATGCTATATAGGGTCTCCTTAGCTCAGTCAGTAAAGGCGCAGCTACAAATCAACGTCATGCTGGAGGTGGCTGGGTTCGATTCCGGTCTGGTCTAGAATTTTACGTTGGAAAATTTCTCGACTCCTGTGCATAGCGTACTTGCCACACAATCGTACAATCATAAATGGTACCTGGCATCGAAAGTCCTCAATTAACTAAATGTAGAAGTGCATCTAGAACACTAAGTTGGATGAGCAAGCAACAAGCTAATTGTGAAAGCAATAAGCTTGAAATGCTAAAGAAGAAGATAATGCTAATATGAGCTACATACATCAGAAATATATCTTGATATGCCTACCAACCGCATCAGACATGTATGCTAGCTTGTGGTTGCGCTGTAGCAGTAATTTGCCACGAACTTGGCATTACATAACAAATGGCTGTGCAACCGCCAAATTGTCAACCGCCAAATTTCAGTGAATGTACTAGTCCATTGTCGCCTCTGTACGGCTCCAGCTGCTGAGCATATGGAGACAAATCCTTACTTAAATTTGAAGTCTCGTGATAGGAAAGTACTGTGAATTTAGTAAATTTTCTCTGAAAAAGACATCATCTTATACTTGCGTTAATTTCAATAGTTGAATGTTAATAATCAATCATATTCAAATATAAGAATCAAATCAAAATGTTCCAGATCGGTTGGTGCAAACATTTTGGAAATCAATTGTAAAATGACTTAGTTATTAACGTTCAAAACCTGATCATGACGTTTTCGTGACGCTCCAAATTTTCGCAATTTGAATGTGGTTCCCGGCATTGAACACACAGCCGTCAAAATGATAATCATGATGTACGGGTTGTCTTTTATGATGAAGCGTAGAGAAGTTTGCTTGAAAAAAATCAACAATTAGGTCAATGCACTTTGATCAATTTGATAGAATAATTTATCGTGCTTTTGATAACAAAATAGTAGATTTTACAAATATATATAACACTTTACGTTATCAGTCATTCCGTAGCATTCACAACAAACACTCATACATACATGCTCAAGTTAAAATGGTGGCAAACAATGCAATTACAATTTTTGGAATCATATCTTGAGAAATCCGCATGATCTAGAAAAGGCAATTTGGCCAATCATGATCCACAGAGCTTTTTCTAGTAACCATGCAAGTATGTGTAAGCTGTTTCACCAGAACCACTTTTGACAACAATATGAGAACTTTGTTCTAAAGAAGTCGTGAGGATGATATATCAAACATGTCTGGTGTTAAAAAAGTTCTAAGGATGTTTTTATTCGGCTTAAACCTGGTACCAGAACAAGAAATACATTTTTGTTCGATCAACTTAAATTTTCCTTCTTGAAAATACCATTTTTGACTGTTTGACATCTTACCACTACCAACTATCTTAACTCACTTTTGAGTAGCCATATTTTCGACTGATTTGAGTCAAACGTACTCAATTTTGGGGGTTGTTTTAAAATAGCGTGTATGCTAGTTGTTTGTAAATATATTGAAAGGTTTCACGAAAGATGAATTTTAAACATATTTTTAACATTCTAATGCAGCAGTGAAATTATTCAGAACAGATTGTGGATCCAGCACAGTGACGGCTGAAAATATGTACATACCGTTTATTTGAAATACTGGAACAAAAAAAACACTACCTAAATGTAAGATTGTAGGGTCACTCACTGATTCAAATAGAAGCAAAGTTGGGTACAGGGGTTTGTTCAAATATTACGTAAAGCAACAGTTTAGGACGTTATTTAGTATTTGTTATAAATTGTTACGCTTAATTTGTGTGGGGGAGTCTTTTAAGATGAAGTTACACACACCATAATATAATAGAATGTTGTTTTTGTATTTGTATTATCCTTCATAATTATGTTAGTTTTATAAGAACTTGTTTGTTACGTTTAGGGATGGAGGTGCGTGAGACGGTTGTTATTTTTTGTTACAACGGAGTGTGGGGCTTGTAAAAACGTCGTTATTCGCGTTATTTAATATATGAATAATCCCAAAGTTCGAAATTCGTTTAAGAAAAACATTCTTCATTCTCTAATTGCTATGTTTTGTATTCTCCGTGTGTGGAGTAACGATTATGATGTAGAAGGAGATGTTCGCTCATCACCATCAGGCACCAAGAGTGGACAGTAATGTTTGCTAGAATGAAAGATATGAAGAGAAAGTGTTGAAAGTTTCGTCAGTGTACGGTAGGTTGGAAATAGAATAGAAGTATTGAAAATTGAGCGAAAGGGCATGGGTAACGTAGTTCTCGAACCAAGGACGTCCCATCGCACTGCATCTGAGAAAATTTTACAAGAATTCAATTTGATGATGGGTTACACATTCAAACATATCGAAAAAGAATGGTGATGCTACTTTTATTTTTATTTTATTTATAAATGCAGCACAAAACATGTGGCTAAGCAAATTCATAAAATATTTATTTTCGTATAAAAATGAACTAAATGGTTTATTCGCTGCTGCAAATATGGAATACGCTAATAATTCTTATTTATTAAAGGCAATTATCTTCTCACAGAAATCGTAGAGTTCTTATTTTTCTGCTTTATTTCCACAAAAAAAAACAAGCTGGCAGCACTTCCCTGCAAACCAACGCACCGGAAAAAATGTTGAGGCAGGACGTGTCCACCGGTCCACTTCGCTCCCTACGAAACAGCAGTTCGCGTAGCAAAGTTCATCCCCCCTCTCTCTCATTCTCACCGTCAAGGGGGAGGGAGGCATCAAAAGGGCAGCCTTCTTTTATTGTGTGTAGTCGTGTCGTTAAAAACAGATGGCGCTGCTTGCAACTAGGCGTTGTTCCTTTGCCTGCTAGTCTATCTTCCCGATTCCTCCCCGGAGTTGTCGCCTTCTGCGAGTAAGTGAGTGTGTTATGCAACATAAAGTTGCGAGTGCAGCACGAAACGCAGGGAGTCAGCCAAGTTTTAATATGAAATTATTAATAATAGTCGCAATAAAGTACGGTTCGATGCCTCCTTGCGGTTGCGGTGGGACGAGGACGATGCAAACGAGGTGCAGATTAATGGTCAGCCAGTTGAATGTTTATTGTTATGGCTTCTTAGTTGTTAGCGAGCTTTGTGCGGAACGATTAATCATCGCAAAGGGCCCGCAAAGCAGCAACAGCCGCAATAACAACATACAGGCACACCCGGTAGCGTCATGTTGTGGTATCGATCAGGGAGAACATCAATTCGTCTTGGATTATGCCACTACTTAACCGATACATAGGGTGATCGGAAGATTTTTGACATGCGACAGTGGCAATCGATCAATCCCATATCGTATCAGATCAAGCGCAATTGTCATGAAAAAAATAAATGCAAATGTTCAAACCGACGTCCCCCGTGTTGCAATTCGCCAAACGAGGCTCTAATCCGTCACACAGATCACAGATGAAACGTCACCCTGTTCGGTTCTCGTGGGTCATTACTCAAACTGAAGGTGATTTGTTTCCTATTTACATGCCAGATTGAGACTTACCAGTGCTGTGAGAGCCCTTCGCTGATGCCACTCTCCAGAAGCTAGCCGGGAAAGGTGATTTCTTACACTCCCAACGCCACATGACAGACGGATAGCCGCTGTTTATCTTCTTCCTCTCCAAGTCTCACTGGGGGCACCATCACCCCCTTTGTTGTTCGGAGGTTGGTCACACGCGCCGGACATAGCTCCCCAGGACTTCTGAACCGATCCAACTGTTTGCCGTTGTCCCATTTGTCTTTTTCGCTCCCCTTTTGCCCTTCGACGACGACTTTGCAGCAGTGGTGCTCAAAGGTTCAACCTTCCCAAGACACCCGGGTGCCATATCGAAAGTCTTAAGGAGGTGCACCGCAAAACTATGCTGCAACGACATGCTCAACTTCCAACCAGAGTCATTTGTTTATCTCTCCTCGCCGACCTTTGGCCCCCTCGTCCCCCCATCCCTCGAAGCTGGGAGACGGACAAAACAGGCTTATCCTCGGCCCCAATCTCCCCGCAGTCAGTCGTCGTAGTCTCTCATCGCGCTGCTTGAGCACAGTTTTGTTTGTTTGGTCATGAATGTCCAACGATAACGATAATGAATGTTATGAATGTTGTGTTATGAGGTCTCTTTAAGTTTTGAATTTTTGCCGGGTTCTTTTTTTTCTCGGTCCTTTTTCTGGTGGTCTTTCCATGCAAGGGTTCATGTGGAAAAAAAATCTACTTAGATGCGAGTGTAAGTCCGAAGGAATATTATGTCATAAATTAAGAACAAATTAACAATACTCCGACATCCTTGAGTACTAGTGAGTGTTACCTCTAGAGTACAACAGCAGAGTATTATTTACATCAAGGCGTAATAAAAATAATTACATAATCTAATAAAGGGTGAACCGGTCAAAAATTGGTCGAACTTGATTTAGTAATTATTAGTTTATTATATAAATTATCGATCGTTACTTCTTTTTGAAGCTCATCGTCTACAAAACACAAGACAAATTATTTGATTAGGCTTCCGATTTTCCAAATGCGAACTGTCGGGCTTTACGTTTCACACCTTCCATCAAGTTTTGTACCGCTGTTACATCCACTTTATTTGAAGCTGAACGCCAACTTGCCTTGAACCGTTTGTCACTTCCAACTGTTTTCTTAGTTCTCTTGAGGTTTCGTGTTACGAATGCCCAATATTTTTCAATTAGGCGCAGCTCCGGCAAGTTTGTACGGTTTGTTCCTTGGCGACTTTGAACAGTTTGTTCTGTTCCTACACAACGGAAAAATGGCTCAGGAATTGAATACCGCCAATAGTGTGCAAACCAATTGGCGGTATTCCATTCCTGAGCTATTTTTCCGTAGTTGCAAGAAGCGGAGTTTGGCCAAAACAGTACGGAACAACTATGTTTCTTCAAGAAATGCAGTACGCGGTGTTGCAAGCATTCCTTTACATAAATATCTTCGATGCCACTGCCAGTTGTCACGAAACTTTCGCGTTTTAGCCCACAGGTACCAATCGCCTGCCAAACCAAATATTTTTTCGGGAACTTTGCCAATTTTTCTGCCTAAACTTATCTTGAACCTTGCATTTTCCGATAGCTGTGTACAACTCTTGACCTGGAAGCTGCTTGAAATCAGCATTGACGTATGTTTCGTCGTCCATTACGACGCATCTCAATTTGGTGTCACTGTAACAGTTCGGCTCGTTTTTTTGTTCTTTGCACTTTTGTTAAGACTTTCCCATTTTTTTGCCGATATCTCTGATGGAATTGCGTTTGAAAATGATACGCATACACCTACAAAATGAGGGATGTTAAAGTTATTTAAATGCACCCGACAAAAGGACAAGAGGTGGTAGCCATTATTGTGAAAAATCCCAATATTTCTGTGCGAAATGTGACTCGCCAAGTTGGGAAGTCAAAATCATACTTACGAAAAGTGAAGCAGAGGCAAGAACTGAAGGCGATCAAAGTGAAAAAGTGGCCCAGCCGTGATGACAAGCAACATTTTACAGCAAAAAGTCGTGCTAAGAACAGGCTTTTATTATAAAAAATTGGTCTACATTAGAGCGTTCTCATAAATTTAATCATACTTTTTTCATGGTTAAAGTAGAAATCGCACTTCATATGAAATTGTTTGCGAAAATGTTTCATTCAGAGAACCCAAATCAAATTTAAAACAAATCAAGAACGAAACGAATAAAATGCTATATTTGACATAAATTCATGTGATGTTTCATGTAAACTTAAGCCAGATTTTGCATGAATCAGGCCTTTTGCATGAAAGATTGCACAAACCATCGTGATTAAAGCTTCCTTTTGGGAATTTACTATTTTGCTCTGTGCATGCGAAGCTGGTATAACGACAAAATGATTTCAATGGTTTCATTCTCTTAGTAAGAGTAACTTGAGCAACACGCATATCAATAAATATGTAAGGCCTGTATCCGCAATAATCCACTTCAAAACATGAATAAAACATTAATTTGCATAAAATTTTCGAACTTTGCGCTTAACTCCGTCCATTAGGGTTTGTACAGACTCTTCATAAATCGTAGAAGCCGTCTTTGTCCAAATTTGATGGAAGTGTTTGATGTCTTTGATTCCTTGCTTCTTTCCAGAAAGATTCCTCTTCATCAGAGCCCAATATCTCTCGATTGGTCGTAGCTCTGGGCAATTTGGCGGGTTTGAGGTTTTTGGTTCAATGTTCACCTGATTAGCTTGGTACCACTCCATCACAGTTTTAGCATAGTGACATGATGCCAACTTGGGCCAGAACAAAGCTTTTTCTTTGTGACTTTTGATGAAGGGTAGTAATCGCTTCTGCAGACACTCTTTCTGATAGATCTCCTTATTGATTGTGTCTGTAGTGACGAATGATTTACTCGTTTTGCCACACGTGCAAATTGCTTGCCACACAAGGTATTTTTTGGAAAATTTCGATGCCTTCTTCGTTGTGAAATGCTCAGCTGTAGCATTTCTGGCCATAGTCGAATAAAAAGCCAGTCCTGGAAGCTGCTTGAAATCATCCAGGATATAAGTTTCATCGTCCATAACAACGCATGAAAATGTCGTCAAATATTCGCAGTACAAACGTCGAACGCGTGATTTTGCTGCCAAGTTCTGTTTGTCGTTGCGATTTGGAGCTGTTTTTACTTTATACGACTTAAGTCCCAAACGTTGTTTTGATTTTTGGACAAAACCAGGCGACTTCCCTATTTTACGAGCCACCGTTGGAATGGAGAGATTTGGGTTTTTCGTTAATATCGTTTTCACCTTTCGGTCCATGACAGGACCAGCGCGTCCAATGTTTTCGTCACTTCTCGGTTTCCTCTCCACCGCCAAGAGTTCCGAAAATGATTTGAGCACATCGTGAACAGTGGATTTAGGCAAATCCAATGCTTTTGCAAGGTCCCGTATTGACAAGTCAGGAACCCTCTAGGATTCAAGTCAGGATTTGCCGTACGCCCGTACAAAATACGCGCGCGGACTTGTTTTTCTTTCGTCGCCATCTTGAATACTAAACATGAAATGTAAACAATCATAGTCTTTTTCATCATAGACTCTCAGATATACCACAATGAATTCCTACGTGCAATATTTCAAAAGATACAATGATTTGAAGGTGTCCGGATTAATGTGGATATAGACCTTATTGAAAGCGCAAATGTTCATGACCGGTTCATTCACTTACAACATGTGTGTGTGTGTGTGTGTGTGTGTGTGTGTGTGTGTGTGTGTGTGTGTGTGTGTGAGAGAGAGAGAGAGAGAGAGAGAGAGAGTGTGTGTTTGTGCGTGTGCGGCAAGATTCAATTGTTGATCTCGTCTTCAAAGGAAATAAATATAAAGACGCAATTCACCGCCAGACTGTCTTTCCCCGTGGACGTATTGTTGTTACGTGAGACTTCAATTTTTTTTTAGCTTTCGTCGAAATTGGTACTGTTAGCAATACATGGGCTATTTATGTCAGATAAATATTGTTTATCTTGTTTTTTGTTGTTGGATTTGCAGAAAATATGCCGAATATTAAGCGATTGGTTGAATTTGAGTAAGGACAAGTAACTATCCTCCATGAACAAGGTCTGACTCTTCGGGAAATTGGCAGAAGAATATGAAGGAGTAAGGTTGCCGTGCATAATTAAAGGGCGAACACGAAATTATTGTGACACCGAAAATGTCATGCCAATTTTCTTATAATGTTTAGAATCAAACCAAAATTTTAGGGTAGTTTTATACATATATTTACTTCAAAAATCAAAAGAAAAGTTAATCGATGGAGCCTTGAGTGTGAAATTGAACGCATTTTCGCTTGATGCCCTCCATCAAAGTCTTTACAGTGTCATCCGGTACCAGTTTCTCAGTTTTTTTTTCATTTTCTTAACATGTCCTTCTCGTCTTTGACTGTCTTCTTGCTCTTCCGAAGTTCCCGCTTCATCATTGCCCAGTACTGCTCCACCGGGCGCAGCTCCGGACAGTATGGCGGATTCATGTCCTTTGGAACAAAATGGACAGAATTGGCCTCATACCACTCCAGGACACTTTTAGAATAGTGTCAAGCCGTCGATTGTTGCCGCTCATCGCGGTTTGGGAAGTTCTGTACCTTGTATGTATGTAGTCCAGCTCTTTTCTTTGCATTCTGGACGTAGCTCTGCGATATGCCGATCTTTTTAGCCAAATCACGGCTTGAGACGTTGGGATTTGCTTTAATCATCCGCTTCACCTTTCCCTCCGTCTTTTTGTTCTCCGGTCCCGGTTTTCTTCCAACTCCTTTGCCGTGGTCCAACGTCGACCGCTCCTGGAACCGCTTCAACACTCTGGAGACGGTTGAATGGTGAATGTTCAACATTTTTCCCAACTGCCGGTGCAACAGGTCAGGAAATTCCAGGTGTTTGGAAAGAATTTGTTCTCTCGACTCGCGTTGGTTCACCTCCATTTTCGTTGAATCGAAAAACACGACTTCGAGCATGTAAACAATACACGTCAATGAGAAAGTGTGCAAAATTTGATTTTTACCCAATGGTAAAAAAGTTATGCCCTGTTGAATGTGTCGCAATAATTTCGTGTTCGCCCTTTACCTACGGTTGGGTAAGAAATATACCACTAAGAAGCGACCCGGACGTCTGTCTATTCTGACACCGAGGATGAAGAGGGAAATCAAACGATTTGCAGTCCATCAAAGGCTGTGTCCGAGTGCCATCAAAGCCGAAATGAATCCTTCTGTGTCCAAACATCGGATTTCTCAGAATTTTGAGTGAAGATCCCAACACAGATGATTGCGGAAATGTATTGCCAGCTTCTGGAGGAAGTTCTTATTCCATTAGCTGACAATGAGATGGATGAGAACATGATCTTTCAACAGGATAACGTTTCATGTCATGCATCGTCAGCAACAAAAATCTTCTTGGACTTCCATAATATCCCTGTGCTGGAAAGGCCGGCATGCAATCCCGATTTAAATCCAATCGAGAATGTTTTTGGATTGTTTTGAAATGTCTTGTCTCAAAGGAAAAACTACTGATGCTGAACTTTCAACTTGTTGCCGAGTATGTATTGGAAAGCATTTGGTTTACACAGAATAGAATGTAATATGAAAATTTTCAGAAAGTAGTTTGTCTTTATACTTATTTCCCGCACTGTATTTCTTCGTTCTACGGAATAATTAAATATTAATTCTAGTTTAAGCCATCAAATAAACATAATCATCGATGTCTTGATTTCAGCATGTTTCGTTTCTTCCTTTATTTACAGGTACGTAAGAGATTAGATCCATGAAATAAAAAGATAATGGAGCTACACTCTGTGACACCCAAAGTTCAAATGAGCCATTCTTCATCATAAGTAAGTAACGATCTTACAACCTTTCTCGAATTCATTTATCAAACTTCCATGAAGAAAACGAATTTTCGCATTGTAACAAATGCTAGACATTTTACGAAACAAAAAAAAACCTCGCAAGCGTCTTTGCAAAGAAAAATCTGCAATGAAATATGCTCAACATGATTCACTAGCTGATTGAAATTTAAAAATAAGAAAGAACTGCTCATGTTTAAAGGAAATTCTCAAACATGATCCAAATAATATTGCTTATATGAATACCTTGGTTGAGAGTGCCGGTTGAAACAAAACTTTCTCTTTTCAGCCCACAGGTGCCAATCGCCTGCTAAACCAAGTTTTTTTTCTAGAAATTTGACATTTTTTTCTGCTTAAACTTATTTTGAACCTTTCTTTTCCCGGTAGCCGTATAAAACTCTTGACCTAGGGGCTGCTTGAAATCAGCCTTAACCTATGTTTCATCGTCCATTTCGATACAACCAAACTTGGTCAACAAACTCGTGTACAACTTCCGTGCTCTTCGTTTGGCTGTTGTGTTATGCTTATCATCTCGATTTGGTGTCACAGTAACCTTATGTGTTGACAGTCCGGCTCGTTGTTTTGCTCTTTGCCCTATTGTGTGAGACTTTTCCAATTTGTTTTCGATATTTCTGATGGAAATGTTGACATTGTGTTTAAAAATGCTGGTCACTATTCTTCCGGTCGCTGTGGCTTCCTGGTTTCAGTTTCCCCCTGATCCCGGCTATTTGGCAGTCGTCAGACGTTCTCCAAACACTGATATAACATTCGTCACGGTTGATTTGACAATATTAAATGACTAGCAACGGCGGCGTGGGAATAATTTGGATTTTGCTTATTCGTTTGCAAAATTTCGATACGCCGATAGCTCTTCTTGCTTCGAAGCTATTTTGACACGTGAATGAAAAATGACAAACGCAAAATAAAGTCAATATTCCATACGTATACATCTACATTGGATGAGTGGCAAAAAGGATGATTATTTCTAGGGCAATCACTAGCAGTTCAGAAACATTCAAATAAATGGCCATAGAGATGTACTAACAGGTACCATTTACTTCGATGGTTTTTTTTTTTATCGTTTGGGGATATTCTAGCAAACTGAATCAATCGAATAATGTAGGTGAACGTTTCCACGTATGAGAAATGAATAGTTTTCTGTGAAATTCACAGTTAAAGCCTGTCCACATTAAATTTTGGACGCTTATCTTTCAGTGTTGATTTTGGATTAGTTCACGGATCACTGAAACGTTTCACTTATACAAAGGCTGACACCCTCCACTTTATTTTGTGGTACAACATGTTAACATTCTTGTTGCATGCAATAAACTAGCGTTGAATCAAGTGGAAGTCTGCAAACGCATTTTGTACGAACGGCAGCAAAATTCAAATGTATCAGTACGCGATCCTTTCAAGAAACTAAAACTACCGGAAAATACCGTGTTTATGTTTGCAAATCATTTGACCAGCGCTTGACTGTAGATCGGAAGGCTGGAAGTGGAACAAATCGAAAAGAATGCTCCCGGCAAATGAACAAGAAGGGGGTAGCCATTATTCAGAAAAACCCTATCTTTCTGGGCCAAATTTGGCTCGTAAAGTTGGGAAGTCAAAATCATACGTACAAAAAGTGAAGCAGAGGCAGGGACCGAAGGCATACAAAATGACAAGCAAGATTTCACTGCAAAAAGTCGTGCTAAGGAGCTTTACACCAATTTTTTGCAAACATTTTCTTGTTTCTTAATGGAGAACAAAACAAACGTATTCGAGAACTTTAAACAGCTTCCGGATCAATGCAAAGGAACGCCGTTGTCGAGCATTTCCGGATAAACAGGGTGTCCAAATTCCCGAAAAAGTATGTGATTTGGCAGGCCATATGTAGTTGTGGTCGGAAATCTTAAATTTCGTCTTTACCGACACTGTCAATAAGGATGTGTACGAGAAAGAATGTCTGCTAAAGTGGTTGCTACCGTTAATCAGGAACCTCTAGCTCTGTTTTGACCTGATTTGGCCTCTGGTCACTATGTGAAATCCGTCCTGGAATGGAAGAAGGTACAAGAAGTCAAATTCGTGCCAAAAACAGCCAATCCACCTAACTGTCCACAACTTCGCCCAACAGAGTAGTACTGGGCTCCAGTTAACCGGAAACTCTTCGAAACTAAGCTGAAAGCAAATGGTAACGATGATTTCAAGAGAGGAGGGAGGGCGAATCTGAAAGTACCGTACAGAACCTGATGCCGGGTGTACCACAGAGAGTTCGAGATTTTTACAGAAAGAAGGATTAACATGTTAATCAACTGTTTCTAATGTAGATGTTGTGACCCCCGGAAATAGCGCTCTTACCCAAATCCAAATGCAAAATGTCCAGGGGAAAGAATCGGATACTGCACTATACTGCAATAGTCATCCTAATAATGGTAAATTTGTCTCTGTGTACATGCGAGCTTTCAACTACGCCTACCCTGGCTACCCTGCTACTCTATCTACTATAGTATTTTTCATACCGAGAATCAACATAGCCGGCCACCTAAATTTGACAGCTCAAATTTACTAGGAAAACAACAATCAGAATGGACACGAGAAGCGTTGAGCAAAATTTCTGGTAAATTTGTTAGATTAAGTTACTAATTCATTTCCTTTTGTTTTAGTTAATTCGGTCCCTAATGGGTCGTTAGGTTCGGTGATTGGCAAAGTGATTGGCTGCACTGGTCTTGAAGGAGAGGGAAAATACGCGAAACAGGTCGTTTGTACATTCCGCTGGCAGTCCTCAAAGTTACCACTCCGTCTGCTCCGGGATGCGTTTGTTCGATTCGCGCGAGGGGGCAAGAAACGGATGATTACCCATCTTCCTGGACGAATACAATCTGGCCTATACGAATATCCATCGGAGTTTTCGATATCTCGCGCTGCTGGTTAAGTTCCGTGAGATATTCCTTCCGCCAATTTCTGCTACTGCTGATAGTGGTTGAGCCGGTTGGATGGAATGCTGGTGTAGTTCGTTTCTGGAAGGCTGAGAAGCGACGTTCCGATGAGGAAATGACCGGGAGTGAGGACATCCAGCTCAGTGGGATCGCACGATGAAGCCGTAAGAGGCCGGCTGTTCATGTTCGCCTGAATCTGAGCAAGGATCGTCGCGTAGTCCTCGAAGGAACGCTGGGTGTTACCAAGGGTTCTCGCCATCGATGTTTTTGCCGTTTTTACAGCTGCCTTCCATAGCCCGCCGAACGGAGGTGCTCTCGGGGGAATTGCTTCCCGGGTGCGTCTGGCAGCCAAAAGCCGATACAGATCAGCTAATGTGTTGCTCGCGCCTTGGAAATTCGTTCCGTTACCCGAATGGATCTCAGCTGGTATGCCATGATGAGCAATGAAACGACGCAAAGCTGCAATGAAGGCCTCGGTAGACAGATCGCAAACCAACTCAAGATGGTGCGAGGTTTCGGTAGTTGACCGACGGGTTGCGTGACATGGATAGCGTTTAGGCGGAAGCATTGCGGACACGTGCGACACACATAATTAGCGGTGGCTTTTCCGTGCACTGGCCAGAACTCCTGCTGCATTGTAGCAACAGTCATGCGAGGACCAGAGTGCATGCAGAATTCGTGGTAGTGTTTCGTGATGAGGCGTGTGAGTGGGTGTAATTTAGGAAGGATGATAGGGCGCTTGATCCGGTACTTCTCTTCGGAGTGTTTGAGGCGGCCGCCGACTCGAATGATGCCTTTTTCGTCGAGGAATGGACCGAGTAGTCTCAACGATGATTTGCTAGATACAGATCGTGTTTCGGTTAGGTCCTTCAACTCATCGACGAAGATAGAGGTTAGGTTTGTGGCGACAACGGTTCGAAAAACGAAGTACCAAAGCCGTGATCCGAACCAATCGCCTGAAGGATGAGTAACGGTGAAACCAAAAATTGGGCTCCGTTGGTTGCTGTACCAGAAATGACGCCTTTCGAGTAGACCTTCTGGTGGGGTTCCTGTTGGATATTTTGGACAATTTTCTTTCTCTTCAGATAACCATGGTGGCCGGTCTCTCCAGATAGCATTGGATATGAATTCTGTGTGAAGTATTCCACGGGAAATGAGATCTGCCGGGTTCTCAGTTCCTTTCATATGATTGCTGCTGTGTGTCAGGTGTTGAATTTCGGACGTCCGATTTCCGATGAAGGTCTGTCAAGTATTGGGTAGTCCCTGAATCCAATGGAGCGTGACTGTTGAATCCGACCAGAACCAGCAAGGATTACCTTTTATCCCGCTGCTGAAACCTTGGCGTAGAGTTTCGCACCTAGAAGTGCAGCACGGAGCTCAAGCCGTGGCAGACTAAGCCGTTTTAGTGGCGCAACCCGGGATTTTGCCGCGACGAGCTCTATTTGGATTTGCCCTTCCTTGCCGGTCGTACGTACATTAATGCAGGCACCATACCCGACTTCAGATGCATCGGTGAAGACGTGAAATTGTACGGAGACTGAACCTGCAAGAACTCTACTATTGTTAAATAAACTATCGGTTTTGTTGAAAATTTAACGTGAACAGGCGATAGAATTCAGGACCCTGACATTGAGTTATAGATTGAACTGTATTGATCAAATTTCCTAACAACCAGTCCATTATTAACGCTACTTCAAAGTTTACCTGCCACTTTCCCGGATCGACTAAGCAATCCTCAAAATCTGACTACATCAAGGCATCGTCAGAGCTCCTGTTGCCTCGTAAATCTGAGTCGGCAAGCAATAATTTTCACCATCAAACACCGCAAAGCACACTACTGGCTGGAACTGCACCGTTTTCCAGAAGACCATATTTAGGCCCCACCGCTGCCAGCTCGGGCGGGATTCATGCACTTCTAGTCTCTTCTAGTGTGGTCATCCCCGGCCACGGAATGTTCCCGGACGGGATCTAGGTCGAATCAGCTGCTGCTAGAAGGCAAGTCAGCAGATTTTAGATACCATTTCGTGAATTGCAAATATTAATGATATTTAAATGAGATTCGGTTTTATGCTTATTGTTTCGCCATTGCTCCTGCTGATATCGTTGTTGTTGTTGTGCTGGTGGCCAAAGGAGGAGAAGATGCAGCAATCTCTCTCCCAGACTCCGAACATAATGATGGCTGACGGTGTCTTTTCCCCATTGGCCAAAGACCAGCCGGCCCAGACCCTAGGCGGTTTCGTAGGATCGGATGGGCAAGATAGGCGAGAAGCTGGGAGGAACCCGCTGCCGGTGGTGGGTGAAACCGCATAAACCCGGCTGCTGCCTTTTTGCCGGCTGCTACAGATTCCACTTGCCCGATAAGGATTATAATGTCATTGTCATGGTGAGTGAGTGGAATCGTTGTCGTTATCCGGGAATACCTTCCTATTTCTTGTGTGCAGTTTTTGAGGCGTGGGTGGGTGCGAGGGAAGCGAAAGGGTGAAGACAAAACAATAGTCGAGAATGAGGTACTTTTTTTTCCGGTGGGATCTTGATTAAGGAAAGGAAGAATACGGAACGGCGGCGACGGGAGAGGGATCCAAGCGAGGTCTTTTTTTTTTTCATCCGTAATCTTATGTGAGTGAGGAGGATATCTATGATGTGGGGCGGCCGATGAGAGCGCTAGGACAAGAGCTGAAGAACGTGATAGTGATTTTGCGGTTTCTGCTGATCGCCGATAGAGACGCTGAGAAGGAACCAGTTTCCTGAGAAATTATTCCTACCACTTATCGATTATGATGACCCCACAATAGCGCTTTGCTTGAGGGTTTAAATGATAGGTAGAAATGAGTCAATATGCTTCCTAGTCTACTGTTGGAATTAAGCCAAAAACGTTAATTCTTTCCATCTATAGACCTTCAGTAGACCATGTAGCCGACGATTAAGATACTCACTAAGTGATGATAATAAGCTGTTTGAACAGATTCCATTGTAGCTGATCGGTCCTCACAGATCAGGGTGGTGCGAGACGGGGGCGTTCCTATGAATATTAATGATGGCATTTTGAATTTATAAACTGTTTTCTGCCGTACAACAACAGTGATAACGGTCTATTTGGTTTTAATTAATTAGATTGGATGTCAAAATGTTAGATAATTAAAGCTTTCACGTATACAAAAGCTATCTTCTCTTCTGTAAAGTTTATGGAAACAAACTAGCTTCCACCACGAGTAGCTTGTAAGTTTCAGTGTTAACAGAAGCACTCTCATTAAAGCATCCCTTCAACTAGCTTCCACCGGGGAGCTTCATCAAGTAGTTATTTGTGCGGTTTACCGTCCTTCTCTGCAGAATAAAGGGAACATATAATCATTACAACCCTTGAAAATTCCCAAGTACCATCAGTGCTATTTGATCCTCATCCGCGCTTCTTCGTAAAAAAAAATACAAACAACTGGGACCTCTGAATCCTTTGCATTTCTTCGCGGTTAATTATGTATTCCGAAGAATAGTGGAAAACCGCTTTCTTCTTGTTCCGTTCCGGGAATTTCATCCTTAATTAAGTCTCATTACGCTCGACAGAGTTATTCAATTAAAACCACTGCTTATGTACTGCACAACCACGGGAGGACGACGACGACGACGTCTTATCGCATCATCATCCGCAGCATCATCCCGGAGGAATCTATGCCACCGAATATCGACCGGGCGGGGGAGGGCAGGCGGGAAACTACTTCCCAAAAACTCCACTCCACACTTCAGCATTCTGCCCGAAAGCGGACGAAAGTTTTGCATTACGAAAAGAAGAAAGTTTTCCCTGGTGCTTTCCAAGAATAAAAGCAACAACAACAACATAAACATGAACTTCAGGCGTGCGGCAACAGTCAACAACATCTCGTCAGCTTTGCATGCGACCGAGGCGACCGACGATGACGATGCGGTTTAGTCCGTCCTGCGAGGGGCGGCAAATGTTTGCACATGTGTAGGTGAATATTTAATCTGGTTTGGCTTCCGCATGTTTTAAAATTTGAAAAGCGTTGTCATTTTATGTTTTTAAAGCGAATTACTTCCTGCGTATTGGGGAACTCTCGCTAAAACTCGTTTTAAAAACTGATTAACATGGCTTGCTCAGATTAGATTTGCTAACCTAGATCTAAACGGAATTGAGTACTTTAAGCTTCGATTGGAAGATAAATAACTCTAATTTTTAGAAATTTGAATCTGTGACTGTTAGAAACCTACTAAAGCTCGATTCAAAATAAATCTGGACGCACGGCTCAATACACAACCGCGTCCCTGTTGGTTGGAACAAAAAACGTTTGATAGGCATTTGTTGATGTTTCGTTGACGAAGAAATTGGTGAAAAGTGTTGCTCGATTGATAGACGCATCTCCAAATTACGGATCATGGAACTTAAAAAAAGAAAATTAATTGTGCACTTACATCTATCTAGCGAATCCTTCGTGGTCTGTCTCTAAAATAGCAAAAGTTTTAAAATTCCAAAGTCAGCGGTGTGTCTCTTAATTAAACGTTACAAGGATACTCTGAGTGTGGATAAAGCACAGCGCATCTATCATAAAAGTTTTGACGATATTTGACGAGTTTTGACGAAACTTGATGGCTGTATTTCATTGGATGACGAAACATATGTCAAAATGGATTATAAACCTCGGACGAAAATTTTACCTAGCGTGAGGATGTCCCTTCTAGTTATAAATTTGTTTTTGCTGATAAGTTTGCTCGGAAACTAATGGTTTGGCAAGGAATCAGCAGTTGTGTCCTTAAAACCAAGGTTTCTTACACAATGACGGCGAAGGTTTGCTACTTTTCAAAGAGTGTATGTTTTACCCTTGATTCGGCAACATAAGACCAACGTTATGTTTTGACCGAATCTGCCACTACTCTAAGGAGAACCTTTACCACAAAAGTTCAACTCAGTGGACGCTGTGGTTCTACGCCCCAACAAAAAAAAGGAGAACCTAGAATGGTGTACTGCAAACAATGTTAATTTCGTCGCCAAAGAGATTAATCCTCCGAAGTGCCCTGACTTCAGATAAAAAAATATTGGGCAATTGTCAAGCGAAAACTTCGAAGATGCGGTAAAGAAGTGACAAATGCACAACAAATGCGTTTAAAATGGAACAAGTTCGCCGGTACAAGTGCCACCAGCGACTGTGCAGATCATTCGAAACGGTTGTACGTCGTTTAAAAGCTGAATGAATACCCTTTTGTTTGAAGTTTTGATCAACCGTGAATATTGTTTAATTCTTGAGTTATGATCACTTGAATGCATCCAAGTTTACTTTGAATCGGGCTTTACAATAGAAAAAATCGGTCACAGACTCCAACTTTGTCCAACAATTGTCGGATAATGACGATGTAATAATGTAGGATTTCAGATTGCTTGTTTTGCAAACCTAGTTAAATGGTTAAATATTATTGGTAGGAAACAGGAGAATTCGGGATTAATTGAGGAAACAGACAAGCATTAATGGCTTACCTTTTCTTTAGCATTTCAGCATCACATTTATCTTTAGATGACACTTTCAACCCTTATGTGATCGACAGGGTACCCGGGTACCTTTTCATGTTTTACATTACGAATTTTCATAGTTTATTTTAACCAGGAAGCTGATATTCAGTGACATCTTAATAATAGTTGGAAGGCAACCTTTTGCATAAAAACATTTCATATAGTAGCAAGGGGGGCCGAAGGGGGGGCTTCGATTTTTTACCCCTTAAGTGATCGACAGGTCCCACCAAGTTCAAATGATTATAACTCTGGCTTTTATAGACCGATTTTAATTCTTCTGGCACCGTTAGGTTCCAAAACTCATTCGCTTTAGGAAAAATTCAGCAATGACCATTTAATTGCATCTGGTTCCCGGAAATCCGGATTACCGGGGCTGTGTTCCGGTACGGAGACACAATATCGGAACATCTATCGAATTTGCAGGAATGTAGAAAAATTTCTGCAGCGTAAAATTATGATTTTAAAACATTTTAATATTGTAAAAAATGCTCCGAAAAGTGTGTGCAAAGTATATTTTTTTCACTAAGAGGACGACCCGTTTAAACAGGTTTTATGAAGATATTTTGATGACCAGTGTTGTGGTCAAAAATTCACCGCCGGGCGCAGTGAAAAGTGTCTTGAAATGATTAGGACTGTAGGCACATATACGTACAGCTGGTACAGGTTCTCGAATAGGAAGTGCTTCTTTCGCAGAGCAATAAGCAATTGCATCAGGAACCCCTCGATAGTGGCTTGGTGGAAGAGCAAACGATGGACCTCGGTACTGAAAAATTTAGACTGCGGTAGTAAATAAGTGCGAGAGTAGTTTGTAGGATAATGTGACGTATATAAATTGTGATTCCGTTTTTATTTTGCAAACCGAAATTGTAAAAAAGGAGAAGAAACCCGTGAAACATACTTCTTGTATTTTATAGTGTGTTTGAGTTGATAAGAAGGAAGCTAAGTTCATAAAGAAATTGTTTGTGTAGATAGCCAACAGCTAGATATTGGTGGTACCTTTTTCTTGAAACAGCCCAGCACGAAGATGCGGATTTTCTGTGCGTTTTAATAGTAATATTTGAACGTTGAGATTAAGTGCATTTGTAGCCGAACTGATAAGATTCCGTTGACGCTCGTCTAGCAGACTATCTACGATTAGGACTGCGAAACAAAACGGCATTTAACTGACGACTGAATTGGTAAGCTCATTCTATTTTTACTCATTATGTCTAACCGGTTCCAAACATTTGAAGCTCTTTGCAAACCATGAATATGTGTATGTGTGAGTGTGCGCAGCAATCCAAGAAATCTGACAAGATCTCTTTCAGTACTCGTTCTTATATCTTTAGACATTCTTTTCTTTTCAGAGAGCGAGTAATGGCGCTATAAGCATAAGCGATAGGCAGCTAGGACTATAGTTAATGCTGAAGTCCCAACCGTTTGAAGACAAATGGAGCATAACTTAACCTTCTTAGACAAGATGCTCCCAACGACCATTTTTGAATACATTTTTGTTCTGTACACCAAACAGGGCATTCTGTCCGACTATTCTCTGACTATTCATTTTTTCCTTTGATATCTACTGAAGGCTACGTGGGTTCCCCGTGTCTTCTTAAGGTAGATACCAAATCCTTCCTATCACCAACGGTTGCATGGACGTGGCCACGTGAGCGATCGAGCAGTGTCTTCGTGGAGATTATTGCGTGAAGAAACGTATCAGAAGCTGATTTCGTTTCATGGTGGCATGCAATGTCTGCAACGAATTACTCCTCATCGTAGCTCCATCCACGAGGTGTGCAAACGTCAATGCTAATGCTCAATGCTAATCTATTGAATTTGCAGGAATGCATGTCAGAATGTTTGGAATAATTCCCTGAAACTATTTGTATCCTATTTTGGGCCAAATGCCAACTTGTTCCTGGAACGGCCATTCTGTAAAAGGTTCCCGTGGGGCCTCGAGTGGCCATGAACATATTTAGAACGAAACCCTGGCAATATGGATATCACAATTCATGAAATTTCTCCAGTAGGATATTTCTCAACGTTTTGTGACCATCTGATGATTTATCCTCGGACCGGTCAATCCGGAACAGGTTTCCGTGGGGCCTGGAGTGGCCATGAACATTTTCAGTACAAAACCCTGGCTATATGGTTATCAAAGTTCATGAAATATAGGATATTTCTCTACGTTCTGCAACGAACTATCTGAATTCCAGCACAATTTGGAGAACCTAGAACATCTTATATGGAAAGAAATGGAGTATTTTCCATTTGTATAATCTCTTTGAGCCTGTTCTGGGTATTCTGCATTACTAAGGCCAATGGGTCACATGGTTGATCTAGCAGATCATTTGATCTGAACTCCAGGCAGATTTGGAGAACATAGGATAACTGATATGCAGACAAATAGATTGATTTTTATGCACAAAACCTCCGTGAGTCTGTTTGAATGTGCTTCATCCATAGGAACTTTATTATAGCTCTGGTTGATTCAATAGATTTTATGACTTGAACTCCACAATGGCCTGGAACCTAGAACAACAAATATTATTCGAAATGGGTCGAAAACGATGCGCACTGGAACTATAATTCAGTGAAGATATTATTTAATGTTAGGGACATTACATTAGTCTTGGTTGAACTAATGGCAACGAACTATCTGAATTCCAGAACAATTTGGAGAACCTAGAACATCTTATACTAAGGTGAATATATTACAATCTCTTTGTATGGCTTTTTGAGTCTGCTTGGGTATGCTGCTTTGCTGCGGACAGTAGCCCAGTCATGGTTGATCTAGTAGATCATTTGACTTGAACTCCAGGACAATTTGGAGAGACTTGAACGATTGATATGAATGGATATGGATGGCAGATAACAATTTCACTCTTTTTGAGCATTGTTGAATATGTTTCATGCATGTAGGTCCTATGCTCACGTGTCATAGAGATATCGTCCATGATCAACATTCCAGGAGTGTTTGGACGACCTAGAACATCCCGAAAAAGATGTTTATACCCAATTGTATACTTTCCAGGTTCCATTTGTTTTAAAAACTTACTAAAAAACATAAAACCGTTTATAAAAAAAAGTGAAAAACCAAAACAATTTAAATATCATGATGAATAATACCCGAAGAGCCACCTAGTTTCAGCCACGAAAAGAAGGGGGTTGAGTTGGTGGGGGTACATATGTTCATAATTTAGGACAATCATTCCCCTTGATTTAAGTGGAAATTTCAACTGGAAAAGTTAAGACATCGTTGAGATATAGCGTTTTAAAATAAAAACTCCGTCCTGCACCTTTAAGGGTTAAACAAAGACTTGAATACACTCAAGACTTTTTTTACACGGGGGATACGTACCGTGTAAAAAAAAAACCGTGTAAAAAAAACCGCGTTATTTCGAAAATCGTCGTAAAAAAACCGCGTTTTTTCGTAAATCGTCGTAAAAAAAGACCGCGCTATTTCAAAAATCGTCGCAAAAAATAAACCAAGTTATTTCAAAAGTCGTCGTAAAATAAAAAGATTTATTTCAAAAATCATCGTGAAAAAACCGTCTCATATCGAAAATCATTGTTATAACTAATAACTGTGAAAGAGCATATGCATAGTTTCAACGCATATTGCATTGTTAAAAGACAAAATTCATGGTTATCATTAATTTATAGCTAAGGCAGGATACATACACGGAAAACTGAGATATTTTGTCTGTATCTTTTGACAACCCGAAATTTTGTGTTTACTTCGAGTGACTTTCACAAGTAGCGTG
>JASCZW010010199.1:0-37948 GCA_034211315.2 Aedes japonicus | reverse complement strand
TACACGGTGTTCAATAAGTTCGAATACAAGTTTTCATCATTGCGTAGGTATGCGCCATGTACATATTCTGCATTGGTATTGGTGTCAGCTTTAGCTTCATTCATACGCTACCGAATGTGCGCGGTGTTGATATTCTGTTAGTTGTTGTTCGTTTGTTACGCGCGATTAAAGAGTATCGGGACTTCGTAATTAAGCGTTTTTGAACGGTGAGCAACCCGGCGATATATTCCGGCTGCTGAAATCGCATGGGGTCAAGCGGAACTTTGTCTACACGACCATCAGGCGATACCGGGAGACGTCCTCGACCAATGACCGTGCGAGATCCGGTCGGCCGCGTTCAGCGAGGACGCCACGGGTCATCAAGATCGTGAGGGAGCGAATTCGGCGCAAAAGAACCGCTCAATCCGGAAAACGGCTGCAGATCTCAACGTTTCCATTGGAACCGCTCACACCATACTCACCAAGGACCTTGGTTTCAGGCCTTACAAAAACGTAAGGTCCATGGCGTTTCGGAGGCTACCAGCAAAAGCGGTTGGATCGAGCTAAGAGGATCCTCTCTCGGCACGCTGGTCAGGAGTTTGTTTTTTCGGACGAGAAACTGTTCGTGCTGCAGCAGCCGCACAATGTGCAAAATGACCGGGTGTGGGCGCCATCGAGGGACAGCATTCCTGAATCCAATATAAACATCCCTCGGTTCCAAAGTGCCGCGTCGGTGATGGTTTGGGGGGCAGTATGCAAACGTGGTAAGCTACCCTTGGTGTTTATTGAAAAAAACGTCAAAATCAACGCGGCGTACTACAAAACTGAGGTTTTGGAAAAGGTTGTTGCCCCCAGTCTCCGAAGCCTCTACGGCGATGAGCACTACGTGTTCCAGCAGGACGGTGCACCAGCCCATACGGCAAATGTGGTTCAAGCCTGGTGTCGGGACAATTTAACCGACTTTCTGGACAAAACTTTGTGGCCTCCCAGCTCCCCGGACTTGAATCCTCTCGACTTTTTTGTTTGGTCCTATATGATTGCGAAGCTGAACGAATACAAGGTCAGCACTTTGGATCATTTCAAGACGGTAATTCTCAAAATCTGGGACGAAATGCCCATGCCGTCCGTGCGTGCCGCCTGCGACGCGTTCGAGAAACGTTTGAAGCTCGTTAAGGAGTACAAAGGGGGGGTCATTCCAAGAGAAATGTTGTAAACGTTCCTTGTAAACATTGCTTTCAATAACATAAATCCAAAAAATAAAAAAACATGTTTTCATTTTTTTAACAAATTTTGAAAGTGTATCCGAACTTATTGAACACCGTGTATATTTAATGTATCGTTAAATCCTAAAACTCACATTTTGAAATACTGTCAAACGACCCGTAACGCTGGTAGATCACCTTTTTGTGGTGCGTTACGGGGTATCAGATCTACCACCGAACCCTTGTCCGAATTAATTCAAACTAGGGAACATATTTGTTTTTTTTTGTAGTCAAAGGAACATATCTTAGTCTTTATTACATTTTATGTCTTATGAAAAGTGACAATACTCGTTTTGCGCTTGTGCGAGGATGAGCTTAGAACAAGTAAAACATGGTTAGTCTTCATTTATGTGAATTCTCATTGTCTATTTTATGTTCTATAGTTTGAATTGGTTATGACTAGGGTTCTGATGCATGGTCAGTATCGGCGTCATAGTTTGTTTTTCTTTTTCCAAGAATCTGATTTTGACTGATAAAGGGGCGCGCCTTCGAAGAGTGCTCTCACTCCTCAAAGGGTTTAAATAGCGGAAGCTTTCGATAAAATTCGATTCATTGCCAACAAAACAAACAATGACAACTGTAACAACCCCGAATACTTTATCATTTCTCAATAGTGATGATGTAAATCGACATGCACTAAACAAAGGTTACGGGATATACTACAATAGATCTAATTACTGGTCGCAGTGGTTTATGTCCCGAACAGAGGGAACAAAAATACTGTCAAACACTTAAAATTACGTTCCGAATGCTTATTTGGTAACCTCAAATCTAAGTTCATAGAGCGTTGAAAATTAGTCTGGTCTATTCTACTGGAATGTATTTTTTATTCATTTTTCTTCGAGAACAGTATTTACCTAGATTAGATTGTTTCTCCGGCCTTGCTTAGTCTTCCGTGCCACAACCGGGCGGACCATCGCGACTAAGAGACGGCAATGTCGGACACACCAGCAGCATAGAACTTATGTCTAACACTATAATCATTTCGCTTTCTCCCTTTGTGTGATAGTTACATACAAGCGTTGAGTAGTATAGGTTGGAAATAAAACGATCACGCGAATACATTACGAAGCAAAATTCATAAAATTGAACGGTCTCCGGTGGTCACGCGAATGCAGTAGGAAGTAAAATTTATAAAATGGGACGGACACGGCTATAAAATTAAACACTATTGCAGTATTGTAGAATAGAACTCAGCGGAATCAAACCAATGTCTACCCGGTTTTGAGAGCCCTGATAGGGAAAACTAAAATGAAACCTATTCATATTCATATTTGTATGAAGGGTGTACGGAATCAAATTCCATAATTTTCAAATGACTGTAACTTTTCACCCAATGAGTATTTTCTATTGAGATTCTGGCTGAAATTAGTTTAATGTGCATTGTTTACACTGTATGAGTTACATTAGCTGTGCAATTGTTGCGAATATGGCGTCGGAAGAACAATCCGTATCTCTCTCTCATCGTGCTATCTGCAGGAGCTGGGAATGGTACAATCTACACTAAAAAATTATTTTCGAAAATTAGCTTACACTCATCTCGTAAAAATGGATTTTGTACATAAAACAAAATTCTCGTTCATATTGCTTGTTATCAGGTTAATTTCCTGAAGACCAGCCAATCCCTGCTTCTTTTTTAACGTACACATGCATGATTGTGTTGTTGTTGGGATGGTGGGAATTATGAGAGTGAGAACCTCATGCACAATAATCAAGTAACTTCTCACGATTCAACATGGTTTAGTGAGATCAACCACGGACTCAATAACAGCTCTTCTTAAAAATATAGGATCGAAACCCATGTCAGAAACAATTAAAATTTATACCACAAATTACTCGTAGCTCTTCGTTTTATTTTCGTAGAATGAACGAATGTTCTTTCTGTGTTAAATATTGCTTAGTGCTTTTGACAGAAGCACGTGTGGCATTAAATACGAAAGTAGCTTCTTCAAACGTACAAATCAGTTTCGTTGCAGAAAACAACGAATAGATTTGTTAGTACTACCTTCGATTTCGTAATGTAAACGAAAATTAATTTTCAGTGTCCTCACCCGATCTGCACCACACAAGAACCCGCCGCTTTCGATCGAATTTTGATTAGTCCGTCCAGAGAACAGTTTTCCAGAACTTACTGGCTTATTAGCATTAGCTCCTCCAAGACGGCGATGAACAGTTTGACCAGAAACTTATAACTGAAAGGTTCCCTGGATCTCACGGACAGTTGCTTAGGGTTTTTCTTGACTTCGTAAAAAAAATGTTACCTAAATGGTTCTTCCTATAGTGTAAAAGATCACGGTCATAAGACTTTCAACCGGAATCCAAACAGTTCAATTCAAGATGTGGCGAAAATCTTTCAAGATTCAAGCAAAACTTTCGTACAAGAGGCCAAGAAACGCGAAGGATTACACACAGTACAAAGTTCAAAAGGCACCGAATCGCGATTAACGACAGAAAACGGTGGGGATATCACGTGCACGGAAGCTCTACACCCAGCTGTTGACCAAACCGCATTGTCTTGTTATGGATGACGAGACTTGTGTAAAACTAGACTTCCGGCAACTTCCGGGGCTCCTGTTCTTTACTGCTCATCATAAGTTCGATGTTGCGCTGAGGAAGTTAGGAAGCAGAAGATGTCAAACTTCGCCAACAAGAGATGACATCAGGATCATAATTGTGGATTTCAACGCTCAGGTTGGCCTGGAGGAGGAATATAAACCGGCGATTAGAAATTTCAGCGCACACCAGACAAGGGCCTCAGACTTATCGACTTCGCCGGCTCCAAAAAAAAAGCCATACGTAGTACCAGTACAGCCTCCCACATCGGTGTACCTGGAGGTCACCAAACCAAACGGAATCATAAATCGACCATGTTTTGATAGCTGGTCGGCAATGCTTGGGCATAACCGACGATAAAGGGTGTCCACGATGAAATTGCCACACACAAAATTGATTCGCAAAATTCGAGTTTTCATCCGATTGCCATCAAATTTTCAGGGATTGAGAAATAACTATTAAACTTCATTTTAACATTTTACTCGTATTTTATTTACAGTCCATACGCAAATGCCCGCACCTTGGCCTTAACTCCGGCCATAAGATTCTGCACAACCTGTGAATCAACCGTTTTTTGCATGTAAACCCATGCTTACTTCAGTTCCTCGACTGTCTTCACTACCTTAGGTCGTTTAAGAAGGTGCTGCTTCATAATCGCCCAGTACTTCTCGATGGGGCGGAGCTCCGGAGTGTTGGGAAGGGTTGAACATTTTCGGCACGAAATTGACCTTATTGTCCGCATACCACTTCAGCACGTCCTTGGAGTAGTGGCATGAGGCCAAATCCGACCAGAAGATTGTTGGCACGTTGTGGGCCTTCAGGAGAGGAAGCAGCCGCTTTTGGAGGCACTCTTTTATGTACACCTGTCCGTTCATCGTGTCTTGGGTCACGAAAGGTGCACTCCGCTTCCCGCACGTGCAGATGGCTTGCCAAACCAGGAATTTCTTCGCAAATTTGGACATCTTCTGAGTGCGGACATACTCGGAACGCTGAACTTATCCTTGGCCGTGAAAAACAGGTTGCCGGGGATCTGTTTGAAGTCGGCCTTCACATATGTTTCGTCGTCCATGATGCAGCATTCAACTTTCGTCAGCATGTTGAGGTACAACTTCCTGGCACGGGTTTTGGCGGACTTGTTCTGCTTCTCATCGCGATTAGGGGCCTTTTGTACCTTGAACGTTCGAAGCCCAGCCTTAGTTTTGGCCTTCTGGACAAAACTGGCTTAGGTGTAGCTTCTTAGCCACATCCCGAACGGAGGCGTTCGGATTTCAGTTGAAGGCCCCAACTACGCGGTTGTGAATTTTGGTGTTGTACGGAATACTTTTCCTTCACTTCTG
The DNA here is from genome assembly GCA_034211315.2 of Aedes japonicus. NCBI lineage: Eukaryota > Metazoa > Arthropoda > Insecta > Diptera > Culicidae > Aedes > Aedes japonicus. The sequence continues at coordinate 32,817 of JASCZW010010199.1, read as the reverse complement.
GGCTTCCGATCGGTGGTCAACCGTTCCTCGAACCGCTTAATCACTCGCGACACCGTGGAATTCGCGATTCCCAACGTTTTAGCGATGGAACGATGCGAGAGATCCTTGTTCTCGTGATGAATGCGCAAGATTTTATCACGCACGTGCTGTTCTTTCGACTCCATTTCCGCGAGTTTTTATCACAGGACTTTAAAACTTGCAGGATGTAAATAATGCACTATGAACTAAATACACCCAAATTTTCATTAAATTCTACCCAACGGTTAAAAAGTTAGAGCAATTTCATAGTGTGGCAATTTCATCGTGGACACCCTTTAGAACCTATGCAAGTGCCAACATCGCTTCGGACCACTACCTAGTTCTCCTTAGTGAACAATTTTCGGTTCCGTCGTCTACCACGGTACAATTTTGAAGCAACCAGTCGTCGCCGCAGACTACGCGCAGGGCGACAAACTAGATTGCGAAAAATATCGTGCGTTCACCGTTCATAATGTACTATCCCAAATCATCTTCGAGCGACTGTCGCCATAGATTTGTGGGTAGTTATCAAGCCAGCTGCATCGAAGGACGGTTTACAATGAATCAAATATTCACTTCGCGGCCGATTCTCCAAAAGTGCTGCGAATATAGAGTCCCTACGAATCATCTATTCATCGACTTCACAGCCACATATGATACAGTTTACCGAAAAAAGCTACGGAAGATCATGGACAACAACGGCTTTCCGGGAATGCAGGCCAGACTAATCAATGCTACGATGGATGGAGCGCAGTGCGGTGCGAAGGATATCGGGTGGATTATCACGTTCATTCGAATCCCACAGGAGACTTCGTCAAGATGGTGGAATCTGCTGTTCAATAGTGCTCTTGAAGGTTTTATGAGACGAGCGGTGTTCAATATGCGGGCACGATTCTCAACAGATCTAGTATATTTATGTGCTTTGCCGATGTCATTGTCGGTAGAAGAGCATCACACCAGACTGAAACGCGAAGCAATGAAGATTGGATTGAAGATAGATACGATCAAAACGACGGAGGTGAATTCGAGATAATCGACGAGTTTGTCTATCCTGGCTCACATGTTACTGCGGACAATGACAACAGCCGTGAGAGCCAGAGGCGTATTATCATGCCTACTACGGGCTCCCCAAGCAACTGTGGTCAAACAGACTTAGCTCCCGAACGAAGTGTATCCTGTACAAAATAATAATAAGACCGGTTGTTCTCTACGCACATAAGACGTGAAAATTCTTGAGGAGGACTTGCGACCACTCGGAGTTTTGAGCGACGGATGTAAAGAACCATCTTAGGCGGAGTACAGAAGGATGGAGTCTGGAGGCGAAGGATGAACCACGAGTTTACACAGCTCGCTCGTAATGCCGGAAAACTATCCTGCAAAAATGGAGGGATACTGTGTAATGTTATAAATGACGATGAGCCGAGAGAATAAATGTCTGCTCTCCCGAGCACTAGCCCTTCGATCAACGACGATAGAAGTGGATTGCTATCAAAAATAAATCAACAAGCGGCCACCATGGTAACGGTTATTTAAAATATTTTTTTTTATTGTGTTATTTTAATAGTACAATTTTTTTCCAGAATACATCAAAACAAAATTTTGGAGAATTGCTGCTATCATTGGAAACTACACAGAAAGATAACTAGTTTTAAAAAGCGCGTAAAATTTCACCTCGTTTAATTCCAAGCCAAAGGAGACGTAAACAACGAACTTGTTTGCAATCTTTCATAGAACAGGATAGATTCAGGCGTTATCTTGCTTAAATTTACATAAAATATCCCATTATTTTCTGCCAAATCTAGCATTCCCTTTATGTGCATTAAATAACGCAGAAATTTCAATGTTTATTTTTATCGATGTACCAAAAACTTGCTTCATCGCGTAATCACAGATAAATAGCTATAACACTCATAAGCTATTCATCGAACAATCACTTAACGTCCAATCTGAATAATTGACGATTGGTTGTAGTGTCACTTGTGAAGCGAATTTATTTTTACCTTTTATTTGACGCTTACGTACTAGCGAAACTGTTTAGTTCATAAACATCAAATTGTACTCAGCAGATGCCGGCTGTGTTCGTCCAAAGAGGATTTACTCTATGAAATGTTCGAGGTGATAGGTCTGTTTACCTGTGTCGAAACTTAATGTCTAAGAATAAATTGTTGATTCCCAGCCGAACATTACAGTTTAATCAAAGTTTATCTAAGACTTTCTAGATTGTTCAGGCTATACCAAGACTATTCAGGAAGCAAAAAGCAATATTTCCTTCATTTCAGGATCGAACAACTGGTATATTCTTAATAATATTATAGATTTCAAGCTCAAACTGGCAAATGGTAGGGACCATCAGGGCACCTGATTGGAGTAGATTGGTTAGGGTGAGTAGGAATACTAAAACCCCATTGCCAACAGTTTGTAAATAGAAGTCGGGTTACTTTTCCCACCCATTGGGGCATGTAAGATGATGTAAGATAGCTAGTATTTTCGATCAATTGTTCAATCTTGTTGTTGGAAGCAGATTATTTATATCACCGTGGATACGTAAAAGTGATGTTGTCTAACGATTAAACTAACCCATTGCGGTCGAACTTAGTTGCCGTGCTGCAATGGGTGACAGAACGAAATATCAAATAAATGTAAGCCTATTGCTTAGCAATTGAATTCTTCCTTCAATAATAATCCTGTCTCAGTCACGGTTAAACCATATCTTAAAATATGCAAAAGCATGATTGTACTGATTTTTTTTGAACCATCACAATATGTCAACATGAAATCTTAAACCATTATCATACAAATCATTAGGGGAAAAACAGTTATAGAGTAATTAATGTCTGCCGCTGACCATTCTTTCACAACAAACCGTTGAAACTGCATAAATCCAGTTTTTTATTCATGAGGTCATCAGAATCAATATTCACAAACACACACTCGTATCGGTTGGTGTGTGGTTTTTTTTTATCTTCTATGTTTTGCTCCCCGGCGACGCTTTCGATGACTAATTCCCATCGCACGCTTCTTGCCACTCATTCCCAAATCGAAACACAACACATATGGAAAATAATTGATTAAACGGGGAGGCAGGGAAGGGTGCAGCGCGGCTGCTGAAAAATACAATCAAAACAAACAATCCCACTTGCTGCAGCGAGGGTATGTGACCTTCTCCAGTTTCAATCCATTTAATGGTTGCTTGAACGTGACCTTGGTGGTCATCAGTCTCTTCTTCTATCAGCTGTGGAATGGCGGCGGCGGCGGTAGCTGGAAAGGTTGCACTATATTATTGAGCGTTTGCGTTATCAAACGCCCCGGGTGGGACCACTCGGCTACTGGTGCTAGTTGACTTCCCAATCAGTCGGTTGTACTGTAAAGCGTGATGCCCAGATGTCTAGCAACAGCGGGCAAAGTTTGCTGTACGTTAATTTAATTTTTATTGTAACGCGATTAACACAGAATGATAGATAGTGGGTAGGGCGATTACGTCGAATCATGGCTGAGGTTGACCTTGATTAATCACCGTGAGTTACGTGATTTTTAAATTTAAACTTTTGGGGATTTCACTGAATTTTTTTTTTTGACTGAAGATGATTCAAGTGTATATTTCGGCACAGACAAAAAATAAATTCCATCACTAGGAAACGGAGAGTTTTATCCAAGTCACCCAATGACATTTACTCATTGTAATCCCACCGAAGCCTTGGAAAACCTTCAGCCACAAAGCACCAGATTGATTGCGCCGGTGCGTGCATGATTAGATTAAAACCAGACTTCATCAGCGGACACAAAGTTCTAAGAAATCTTTTTTGGTTCACACCTGCAGTTTGGTAGGTAGGTAGTTGCGTTTGACGGACTCTCAATTGGATTAGCAACACCAGCGGCTGACGCGTGTATTCGGTCTTCGCAGTGATACGAAAAGTTCATTAGCCTATCCACCGAAACGAACGGCGGCTACACTGGCAGTTGCATGCATAATGATATCCTAGCCGTGGAATGTGCCTTTTTTGCTTATTCTTGTTGCTATTTTGAACTAGCACACCAGCACGACACAACCACGACGAATTGCGGCAAGAAAGACAGAAACTATTTTGCCGCAGATCGACTGGCCGCGATATCGATTGACTTCGGGTTGTTGTTGTATCGTGGTGTGGAATAAGGGTATACAGAGAGAAGGAGATAGCTGAGCGGCATAGGCTCTTTAAGCCCGGTGTTGAATTCGGTTCAATCACGCTATCGTGACCTGTTTCCTCCGTTAATGGGATTCTTTCACTTGTTGTCGCCTTCTAACGCGGTAGAAAGTTTTGCAAAAACTGAAACTATCGAACATTTTAGCAACAAGTTATAGCGTTGATTGGCATTTTGTAAATGCAAACGTCTAAAGGCTTCTGACAGACAGACTTTTTGGTTGGTTCGTTAGTTCCAAAAAGCTTGATATATAGACATACATTTTTCTTCTTCTTCTTCTTCTTCTTACATAGTGTTCCATGCACAATTAATTTATAATTAGCGTATTGCTAGCTCCTTACAAATGACAGCTTTCGATGTCGAGTTTCATTCTCCATTAGAATGATTGGGTGGCACCCCCCGGAAGTCGAAAAATATTCCTTCACAAAAAATTTCTAGAACAGACCGAGCTACCATTGCGTTGCAATGTAGCTGCGCCTTTACTGATTTGGCTAAGGCAGGACTCAACGAATGTTAGGGGCGGCTGATCATCGCCCTCGTACCAGCGTGGGACTCTAAAGATCGATTCAAAGTAAATCTGGACGCACGGTTTAATACACCACCGCGTCCCTGGTGGTTGGAACAAAAAACGTTTGACAGGCATTTGTTGATGTTTGATTGACGAAGAAATTGTTAAAAAGTTTTTCTCGATTGATCGACGCATCTCGAAATTACGGATCATGGAACTTGAGAAATGAACATTTATTGTGCACAAACATCTAGAGAATCCTTCGTGATCTGCCTCGAAAACAGCAAAAGTGTTAAAATTCCCAAAGTGAACTGTGTGTCTTGTAATCAAACGTTACAAGGATACTCTGAGTGTAGATAGAGCACAGCGCATCTATCATAAAAGTGGCACTAGGGACAAAGGGCTGAGGAGACAGGTGTTGAGGTACGTGAAAGGCAACCCTGGTGTCTCCATACGTGATTTGGAAAATAAATACGATTCCAATTTTTCCACCGTGCGTAACATCTTTTCAAGAGAAGGATATAAGTCTTATTGTGCCAGTGAACATCCGAAAAGCTCCCTGAAAAAAAATTAGTGGCCAAAAAGCGAGCACGATTACTATACGAACGAGTTTTGACTGCTGTATAAATGCAGGCGTAAATTTGTTTTTGCTGATAAGTTTGCTCGAAAACTAATGATTTGGCAAGGAATTTGCAGTTGTGGCCTTAAAACCAAGATTTTCATCACATCTCACACAATGACGTCGAAGGTTTACATTAAAGAGTGTCTGAAAAAGCGGATTTTACCCTTCATTCGGCAGCACAAGACCAACGTTATGTTTTGGCCGGATCTAGTCAGCTGCTACTACTCTAATGAATAATATGCTGCAAACAAAGTTCATTTCATCGCCACAGAGATTAATCCTTCGAATTGCCCTGAGTTCAGACCGATCGAAAAATATTGGGCAATAGTCAGGCGAAAACTTCGAGGACGCGGTAAATAAGTGACAAATGCAGAATAAATGCTTTTAAAGTGGAATAAGTTCGCCGGTACAGTGTCACCAGCGACTGTGCAGATCATGATGGCATCGATCACAAGTAAAGTGCGACAGATCGTTCGAAACGGTGAAATGTTATAACTTGTTGTATATCGTTTGAAAATTGAATAAATACCCTATGTTTGACATTTTGATGTTGTGTATGTTGTTTAATTCTTGAGTTATGATCACTTGAATGCGTCCAAATTTACTTTGAATCGGGCTTAAAGCCAGTGCTGTGAACGTTGGTCCTCCGGCAAGACAGACGGTTCGTGTAGGCCCTACAAGCCAGCCATTTGAAAACATAATTACAGGAAACACACATCGTTAATACGGACCAGAACAATCAGTATAGACCCCGGCGACGAAAACGGACTAACGATTGGAAAGTCGGAACATGGAACTGTAAGTCTCTCAATTTCTTGGGAAGTACCCGTATTCTTTCTGACTTATTGAGGGTCCGCAACTGCGAAATTGTAGCGCTATAGGAGTTTTGCTGGATAGGATCGACGGTAGTACGATAATGGCAGTACGATACTCGCTACTACTAAAGGCCATACATACTACTACACCCTCACGAGTGTCTTAGAAAAGTAAATTGTTAGTGGAAGGTTTTTCGTAGATTTCATCATGGTAGCTGAGAGAGAAATCGTTCATTCGTATGTCCGTAATATTCCATACTATACTGTATTAAAATATAAGTTCCAATTTCAACCAACAGTAAAGATGCTGTTGGAGCCATTCAGCAAGTGTGATGATGGTTTTTCAACAAGATAAATTTAAAATAACGATTGAGATGTCCTATTTAAACCAACAGTAAATTTGGTGGTGATGGTGAGGTGGTGATTTTTCATTGAGAAAACAAAGTACATTTTAAGTAACGCTTAAGAGTCGATTGTGATCGATTAAACCAACATTAGGGATGCTATTGAGGCCACCCACAAAGTGTGATGGTGGTTTTGTAATGAAAAAATAAGGTAAATTTAAAAGAACGCCTAGGAGCCGATTTGGTATCACTTTAACCAACAGTAAGGATGCTGTTGGATCCATTCACAAAGTGTGATGGTGGTTTTTCATAGAGAAAACGGTAGACTTTTAGCAACATTTGAGAGTCGATTTGGACCGATTTATACCAACAGTAAGGATGTTATTAGTTTGACTGACTGCACGTCTCAATGGTTGCTACTCCGTGATTGATCAGAACCAGTGAAATTGCACAATGAATCAACTGAATGGGGCTGGGAGTAACCGACCATTCTCACTGTACACGTTTCAGTGACTCAATTTCTTTAATAATCAATAACGGCGCCAACCACGTCTTTGCAATCAGTTGGGAATAGGAAAGGAAAGTTAGCGTGACCTTTGCTGATTAGGGAGGTTTTTCTATGTTAGTAGGGTAGGGCTCGATGAATCAGGATAAGTGATGTGATCATATAATAATGTTCATTTATTTCAGGGGACAAAAAGGATAACAATTACATCCCGTTTTTTGAGAGCACTTACCAACTTTCAATTGTCTGAAAATTCCTTGCGAGGTCCAACTGGTTATCGTTCTGCTTCTTCCGCTGTACCTAAATGATGCCTATCCCAAACGGCCAAGCTTGCCCCATATGGCATTGCAGGTGAACGAAAGTAGCATCGTATTTCGAACTTAACTCCTTCAATTGTGGAACTGCATCTACAGCAATGCCATGTCGGTAATGGATCTGGTTTACCAGGAGAAGTTTGCCGAACATCGGTGTTTGTAGGATGTCGGGAGAGATTTTCCCGAATCCTGGAGTTGAGTTTGGTAGACAGGTACAAGCCGGTTGAGCGAAGAATGGCTACGGTGGCGATACAATTAAGGGTCAAACATGAGTTACTCCGATAATAATTGTGCTATAATATCGGAAAACACAACGGCAGAAAATGCACGTCTAACTTGCTACCCTAACCTATTATGGTAATCTTAATAACCGAAAAAGTTCGAATCAAAAGATGTATCGGAATAAGGTGACGTCCAAGCGTATAATTGCTTCATGACTGAAAAAACAGCCTTCCTTTTTCCATCCACGAAATCGTTAACACACATCTTGTGATTGAGGTTGTCAATACTGTCAATTTCATTTTTCGACAACTAATTATCGTTTCTCTTCACGGCAAATAAATCAGTAAAATGGAAAGCGCTCACCCGGATAATCAGCAACAATCAGTAAACGTGTACCAATCGGTTCGTTTTCGAAATTCATTTACACCGGATTTTAGTTCTAGTCAACACACAAATGATGTTCAGGTATGACTCTGGTCATAAACACAGCATCCACTATCACACGCGTTGGTTATTATTAAGATTCTAATAAGGATCAACGGTAAGAATGCTATTGGTTTTTCATTAAAAAAAAAAATCATTTTGGGATGTTGAAATTAGTTTTGACTTATGATTTTCGGGGATATAAATATGTATGTATGTATGTAAGAAGCCACCATCCTAGCGTGGGCCTTGCCCTGCATGCGGTTCCACTTAACAGAAAGATCATGCTTTGTTACCGTTTTAAATTCAACATACTGCTGTATGAAGGGCCAAAAAGGGTTGGGCAGGCCCGTAAGCAGAGACACTTACGCGAAACCTGCGGGAATAAGAGAATCTCCTTCCAACAATATGATCCGATAAAACGAATAACAAAATACGCAGTTCAATTAAGCTTTCCACTAGATGGTTTGTTTGAGAAAGGCGCGTCAAATTCATTACAACTGTTGGAATAGAATGTACCAATCATGAATGATAGACACATCCCCTCCTAGACTCCGGTTGGCTGTCCACACCATTGTCCAATTGCAACTTCAATGATGCCCTGATGCACCCTCCCCTCCCAGGTTTTAAATATTTTAATTCAAAGAAATATAATAAGGTGCATGTAATATAATATATATACAATATTTAAAGGAAATAAGTACAAAAAGTGTATGTAGTTTAAAACGGGAAAAGGGGTATCCTGTTCTGTATAATGTTTTCAAACTTGTATATCTTACAAGTCGAAATTTCCTTTCTGCTGGTTCTAGGGAGCAATAACATGTAACAGTTGAAGTCAGAACCTTTAAACAAAATACAATCAGCGCTCTGTGTTAGCAGTTAATTCTGGGTTAATCCTGTAATTTTAAAATATGTGATGAAATAATTAAAAAAGTATTAATAGCCATTCAATAATAATATGCAGCTTGTTGCATCTTTACAGCTCAATCAGTGGCAGGTGAATGTTACTCTAGAATGTGAAGGATTTTTAATATCACCGAAAATCATCAATCAAAATCGGACAAGACTTTCAATTTGTACAACTACATTCTACAAACTATTTAACTACTGGAACTAATATCTTCATCACGCAAGTTGAACGTCCTAAAGGGCAACGTAATTCACCCTAAATTTTGATGGAATTATTTTGATAAATAGGAGTCTATAGAAGCATTTCGTGGCTTCTTGTAACTTTATGTATCTATTTATTTCCAAGCTCATCAGTTTTGTATCAACGGAGGATTTATAGGCAATGATTTCATTTGGTGGAAAATTAGAATTTTCAAACAACCCAATAACCTTCCAAATTTGGTAGAGCGAAATGCAAATTGTAGCTAGATGCTAAGAAGCGGACCGGAAGATTCGATGGGCAGTTGGGAGTTTCCTACCATCTTAACACTTTTATATCATTTGTATGTTAAATTGAAGCGTTCAAATTACAATAGTTGTCAGTATTTGCTATACATGTGTAATAGATGATAATTGAGAACTTTTTTTGCTGATTATTTGGTTAAGTAATACCATTTGTTTAAGCAATACAAACGCGGGACTCATCCACTCAGAAGATTATCCGTACGATTTTGATACGATCGGAACAATCAACCACATAGCAAAGATCCAAGACTCATTCCATACGAAATCGTATGAAATGATTACTGTTGCATTAGTCAAGAAAAACTGTTGCATTAGTCAAGTATCATAATCTGATTTGTTTATACTGCCACGTCGTAGTACGTTTATTTCAAGACACTATAAGAGGTGTGATACTGGCGGGTTCAGCCGCAATTCATTCTTAAACGAAGCTAGTAATAAGCTTCAAATGCCTAATACTAATAATTCAGGGAAACGACTGAAAGTGCAGTTTTCATTTGCTTGACAATTCTTTCATTGTTGTTTATTTTCTTATTGTATCGATAGACGTCAAATACACCTGTACAGTTGGCACCTTTGATAATCTTATTGTTTGCTTCATTATCGAAAAGGATGAGTGTATTGGTCATGATTGTGAGTTACTCAAAATAGGTCTGATGTTTCAGGTGCAGAAAATTCAAATATATACTATAATTTAAATGTGCGTTCTATACGACAGCCTTGATCAGAGCACTAACTCTAACAACATGTTATAGATATCATATAGATCAGAACTTTCGAACTGAACAAGGGTCATCGTAAAGTGTTACTCAGGACAGATGCTGAGAAGGAATTAAAGGCTAAGGTTTTGTTAAAGGAGTTGGACGCGGAGGGTCCGCTTATGAAGGCAAGTGGCCTTGAGGCCATAGAACAATTCTTTTCTATAACGGTCAGCTTTGCTTCTATAGTTTCTTGAATTATAGTCATCCCTCTTGTGGGTCAAAGAAAAGGATTATTCTGAGAATGAAAATTTCAACCTTAACTATGAAAACCCAAACAGATCCAACTTTATATGAATGTTGCGTGGGGAATTAGAGAGATAGAGAGAGAGAGAGAGAGAGAGAGAGAATCTCAGTGTATATTGTATCATTAGACTATTTTTTAACTTCAACTAAATGTATAATGATGTAAATTTTAAATTTCAATCTCAATTTCAGTGAGTAAGATAAGGCGCTATAACCTTGGCAATTATTGCCAGACTTTTGGTTCAAATGCCAAAAGTTCACCCACAGGCAAAAGGAGCATAAACTAATCTTTTTAGCATCTATGCTCCCAATGATAAAGTACAAATTATCACACTGCTTAACTCTACGTGGAAGCGTTTGGTACGGGAGGTTCACTTTCTTCCTTCCCTTGATTCAAAGTAGTAGAGCGATTTTTTATCTTTTTGGAATTGCTACATTTCTTGAAATCCTCTCTGCGGCACATACTACGCAGTTGGCCTGACCGATGACAAGAAAAATGATGTATTCAAGAAACCATCATTTTCCAGGTCGCTTTTAAGAATTAGCTGCGTTAGTGAGAGATTAGATTAGATTAGATTAGATCATCCTATTAACTTCTTTCCATTAGAGAATCGTATAAAATTTGTAATAATATCTTGTGGCAAATTTCCATACGATATTCGAATGAATTCATCTCGATTTGATCGCTCAATGTAAGCGAATTGAGAAACTGCAGGCGACCAAACCTTCGAAGAAACAATTGAAAACCACCACATAAAGATTTGGATTTATCGAGATTGAATTCCAAATCAACGAACAAGCGCTACAATTTGTTGCAATAATTTGATTGCGACTAAAACGAGTAACATAGAAGCAATGTCAACTTAATTATAACGACTACTATAGCGAGAATGGTGAGAGCTAACGCGATTGGTTGGGATGCTGGAGAAAACAAGATACAATAGACAATGACAGGGTATTTGATTAAGTTACTATAAAGTTACAACTGAAATGAGCAAACATTCATGATGTATTTATCACGTATTTCTCTTATATTAACATTGAACACCGTATGAGCTTTCGTTTCATCAAATTGAATGATTAGTGGTTTGATTTTGATCTGTATAGTGTACTTTTAATTAATTCCATCATATAAATGGAAAAAGACTTTTATGTCAAGAGATAAGCTTAACTTATAGTGGAATTTTAATGAATTTGCTCGCAATTACCAGTGAAGTGAAGGTATAAATTTTCTAGCTTTACAATTGCAATCGTTCTACTGATACGCTCTTAGAAGTGTTTTTTAGAAAGAGAAGTGCACCATACCGTCAAAGTGAAGTTGCTAACATTTTTGGCGTCACCTGCAAGTGTTAATATAAACCAATCATGTAACGGGACATCTTAGCTCGAACTACAACTTTCGAAAAGAACAACCGTTGTAAGAATAGCAAACTTACATGAGCAGTTCATAAATGTTCTATTGTAAGTTTCGCCTCTAAAATAAGTGCTTTAACATTGAATGTATGGATACATAATACAGTGAAATGTTCGACCACGTGGCCACTTTTCATGAATACTTGATTTTTGCAAATGGGAGAGGTAGGTAGTGAATAATAAATTTCAAATTTAAAATAGAAAACGCTTATTATGCAACAGCCAAACTCCAACGAAATCAAATGCATTTCAATATAATTCAAATGCAAGGTTGCACGATATGCATTCTAATCAGGAATGTTGTTTATCCGCTTGGTACATTGTAACGAGATTATAAGCTAGCCGAATAGGATTCAAACAAAGAATCAAGTCTAGTTCCTAAAGATTGAATTACCTTCAGCTTTGATACCTTTTAGTACTGATTCTCAAAACCTTAATTGTATTGATTTTCAATGACAGCAGTTGTTCATTGAATAATCTGCCCCTTCTAACAGTTGAATGGAACACCCCATTATACCTCAATTTTTGCTTTTCACTATTTGAATGTCTCCCATTTCATGTTTAGACATTGATTCAAATATCAGCACACAAATCAAATCATCCTATTTCATGCAACTAACTTACCTTAAAATCGATGACTTATTCGCTGCGGTTGTCCAGCCCAGCGCAAACAGGATCTCTTGCAGGATAGTGCTCACCACTGTGGACGGCGATAGCAACAGCAATAACAACGACCCCTGGACGTCTCCAGCTGGTACTATTCCCAGAGAATAACACAAACAGAACCACACGCACACAAACTGAACACAATCCAACTTCCCAGCCGTGTACCCTTGCTGCAAACTTCTATTCGGTTTTCCACTCCCAGAATGCACTTAGCTAAAAAAAAACTCTTCCACTTTGAACAGGCTGAAAAGCCCTAACTTTCTACTCGTGGGAGATCTGGATTTTAGATAACTTTTCCTTCACTTTTCAAACTGCTATATGACTTTCTTAGACACACTCACACACATGTCCGTGTTTAAGGTAGGACACAAACTTGCTTTTTCCACTTCGCCCACCCGCAAAAATAATATCACTTGGGAACAACACAAAAACGATGTATAGGAACGCTAAGCTCAACAGCTTCCACTTTCAGTTGCGAAAAAAGACATTACATTCTCGTTTTGACCTTATTCAATCTAACGACACCATCGACTCACTTCTGGGTGCCTTGTTTGATGTTTGAAACATTTGATCGCATTTTTTTTTGCTGTATTCGCGGTTGTAAAAATAAAGTCAACACTCCTACTTTCCCAGCAGCGGCCAGCTGTCAAAAAATTCGAGAGTATTTAGAAATGGCTCCCTCTTTCGGCTCGACAGAAGGGCACTCTTTTTTTAAACCTTCTAAACTTGTTCTGCTACATTGGGACTGTGTCCCCTTTTCCGAAAAGCGATAGCTGCCGATGATTTAAAATTATATAATTTTAACCCAAGCGGTTAGATCTCGACGACACAACAGGGGATAGTCGTTTGAATCATCTTTCAGGAACGAATTCTTGCACTCAAATATTAATTCCTCCCATAGCATACGAACTCCGCCCACTCAAAGCACCTTGATAACATAAATAAATTATTGGGATGGCGCAATCCTTAGCGCTTACTTGAAGCAAACTCTATTTTCACAATTTGATTTCCGCACAGGAATAATATAGGTTGAGCGTCGCGAATGTTGTCCATTTTCCAAAACACCACCACCCAATAATGCCCTCTGCCAGAGCGATGGTGATGATGATGACCCCCACACGGCCGTCTTGGAAAGCTTGGCCCGTACCGCGGATCGGTCTGAAATTTTCGTACACACTTGATGATACACTGTTATTAACACTTTACACCGAATTAACACTGAACAAAACCGATACAACAAGCCGTTCGATGCTGAAAAGGTCGCGTTTTTTTCTACAACTCCGCCACCGCCGACATCTTTCTCGCTACACGATTGAACAACGATTGTGTTTTGACGAGGGGCGAAATTTTTCTGTTGTATGCCTCTCTTTCTCTTCCGCAGAAGATCTCACGCACACCAAGTCGCAAACAGACGCTCTCGCGTGTTCGCTCTCCCGCGGTTACAGTGGTGGGCTGTTTTTGTTTTCGGCTTGATTACGTTGAAAATATTTGAAAAAGTTGTTCTTGAAATTTTATTCAATTCACTTAAATCCATAATTTCAGTTCGGTAAAATATTTTGCTGATGTTGTCCTGTAAAAATGAATTTATACTAACAGAACGGGTTTTTGTACAACATTTGCTGAATTTTATAATTATTATAACCGATTTTTCTGTAAAATATAATAAAATACAGGTGTCGGTAATACATATAACCGAATAAACTCGATTTCTGGAAAAACCCGTTACTTTTCGTAACCTCAGTAATTCTGTGAAGCGAACATCCAGCAAATAAATAAGCTTTACCGAGCTATCGTCTATACATATGCCACACTCTCAGTTTCCGACTGACTTCTACAACGTTCTATGTGCCGCCATTTTTATAAAGTTCAGTTTTTTTTCCTGTGTTGGGGACATCATACCACCGCGACCATTAGTTGTTCTATTGTGGTGTATCCTCTTTTTATGTATGCCAAATTGCAATGGTGAGGGGGGGGGGGGGTCACTAACAACCCAGATTTTCCAAGGCTTCATAAGACCTTTGTCAAGAAATCTGCATCTTTTATGAAGTAGTGCAACGCAGTCGCACAGTAAATGTTCAGAGATTCAGGGCTACAAAAGCGACATTTATCTTCATTTAGCTTACCAATGAGCTTAAGGTGATATTTACTAGGACAGTGTCCTGTTATTGAACCTGTCTGTAGACCCAGACCACGTTTCGATAGATTTCGTAACTTATATGTGTGACAAACGTTTGGGTTTATAAAACGTTTTGATTGCCGGGCATTTAAGGTCTTGTTCCAGTTGTACTGTACCTTCGTTTTCTCCCAGAAATTTTAAGCTCCATTCTAAGAGCACAAGAAGATAAGCCAAAAAAAAGGCTCGGGACCAATGAATTTCGTGGTTGATCCTTTTTTTTGCCAATTCGTTAGCTTTTTCATTTCCGTCGATACCGAAATGCCCAGGAACCCAGTAAAGGTTAACAGTGTTGCGACAGGACAGTTGTTGCAACAATTTTGAGCATTCCCAAACTAGTTTTGACGTATAATTTTTTGATTTTAAAGCATTTAGCGCTGCTTGACTATCTGAGCAGATGCATATATTTACATTTTTGTAATTCCTTCTAATACAGATTGCTGCACATTCTAGGATAGCATATATTTCAGTCTGAAATACCATGGGCCATTTTCCCATAGACACCGAAAATTTAATTCCACGGACAGTTATTCCAGCACCTACCATACTGTCTTGTTAAAAGACTAATGACTCGGGCCGAATATTTGGCCCTCCTGCACGCCAATCCAGACGGCTCACGTCATGAACATGGAAATGGTGGTTAAAGTAGTTTATTCTCAGCATACAGTCCTCATTCAACATTATTAGTGGACTTAGTTGAAACTCTTTTGTGATACTCAAGTGTCCAATAAGATCCCCCTCGAAGAAGTTCGTTGACCTTTTTAGCCATAGAGCACTTTTAAATGCATTCAATTCAATAAATTGATTTAGAGGAAGAAGATTAAGTAGAGATTCTAGAGCTATACATGGAAGGCTACGCATTGCTCCAGTTGTAGAAATGGTGTCAAGCCTTTGTAACTTTTTCAATTTGATCTGTGCTGTTTTCTGTTTTGTTTTTGGCCACCAGATAAGTGACGCGTAAGTGATCTTAGGTTTAACTATAGTCGAATAAATCCAATGAATCATATTCGGCTTCAGATCCCATTGTTTCCCAAAAGTTCTTTTACAGATCCAAAAAGCACTTGTCGCTTTCGCTATTTGTTGTTCAATGTGTTTGTTCCAGTAAAGTTTGTTATCTAAAGTTACCACCAAATACTTAACTTCTGTGGACATTGTAAGCTTTACATCGCCTAATTTAAGGTTAGCTATTAAAATAGTACCATAGACTAACTCTAAGACCAGTAGGTCCCATACAAAAACGATTTTTTTCTTGGCTCAGTCAGTACTAGAACATCGTCCCAAGCTCGGTCCCAAGCTCAATAATGCACCCCTTATAATGAACTCACATGAACACACTCTCAAATACTCTGTCAAAATAACACAGCAAATCAAAACAAAGGCGCAAATATGTATAACAAGGTGCTGGCTTCAAGGTGTAATTCGGACCAAGGGGTTCTACAACAGTGAACCAATTTCAAATCGCTAGTTGCATATTGATTGTTGATAGTACGTCTTTTAGTAAAAGGTACAATAGTTGTTTTTGTAGGATTTATATTCTATTACACCACGATAGTGTGAGATTTAATGCTTTTTGCCTTCGGTCAGAAACCGTTTCATCAATTTTTACGCGAACTATAATGACTATGTCATTCTGGTTTCGGTTACCTATTGTTTTCTTGCGTGTGTTATCGAGTGTGCACATAAAAAACAAACTAAACTGCTGGAAGGTGATATCGCGGTAATTCGTTACGATTAGTTGGCCAACGAAAATATTCGGTATATCTCGACATTGCCTTTTTTTTAAGAAGAAGCTCATGTACATGGAGAATGGCTTAACCGGAACCGGGAGGTAACCGTGTGGAACTATTCCCGGGTCATGGTGATGCGGGGCAAGACCAGCAGTCAAAGTTAAATATTGTTCGCGGCGTGAGTGATTGTGTGAGCACAGTAAAAAATAACAATAAAGCTCTCAGCGGAAGATACAAAAACGGTACTAGAAGTGGATTAAAAGAGGCAGGATCAGAAGGCAACATCAAACATTTCTGGTGAGATCTAAGTGAGATCTATAAATACATAAGACATACATACTACTAAATACGTGCCATGATCGTAACAGAACATGTTGCGATAATGGAAGTGTAAATATAGTACAAATATCAAATTGATATAAGTATTGTGTTTATGCTGGGCTTGTTGTAAGTGAAAGTGACCTCGGAATGGACGTGAGTGACCAGATATTCTGAAATGGGTCACTGGATCTCAACAGAGCTATCACCTTTCAACACCCGGGCTGAAAATGTTTGCAGTTTGTGATTAGAATAAAAGCATGACAGCTGCAGACATTTTCCTTCCATAAAAGCACTGCCGGACAGTGGGAGTTGGATTGTATACACACACACAAATCAGTCAAAATAACACAGCGAATCAAATAAAAAACAATGATTTAATTACCGCATACCGAAAGAATAGGGTACTCTATGGTTTACTTGGGACCAGTGGTGTTCTAAAGCAGTGAGCCAATTTTAAATCGCTAGTTTCCTATTGATTGTTAGTTGAATCAACAATCAACAGGAAACTGGTAATTTAAAACTGGCTCACTGCTTTAGAACCCCACTGGTCCCTATATGCATTTTCTTCTTGCCTTTCCCGCCCCTGCTAGCGACGAGTAGGTCATTTAGTCATTTAGGCACCGTGCCTACTAATGTGCCGAAGTTGCGGTTAGCAGATGCTGTCGAAATATCATGCCGACATTCGCAACACGCCACCCGACATTGACACGAGGTTTTGACACGCTAAGATTCAAGCTTGAATGGCTGTGGCATTACCACAGAGAACAGACACCCAAGCTAGAGTGCCCTCCGCGTGTAAACTTCTGAAACTGCCATTTTAAAATTACAGCTTTTTTCCGTTAGTTTTGGTGATTCGTATGTTGATGTGGCGCCATCAACCTGCGCGCCTTTGGCGTTTTAGTTTTGTTTGGTGAAACCTAGACTAGGCGGCGCTGAATTACCAATAGTTTGCTTTTAAAAATTTACACAGTAATTTGGGGAAAAAATGTTCGAGCTGTGGCATTACAACTGGTAATAATTTTCGGTCGAATTAGTGTTATGATCAACCCGGTAACAACTTGACAGCTCCAGATTAAAGTAAATGTACCCGATAATTTTGGTTCACTGGTTCTGTCAAATCAAATGAAACCTAGAACAAATTATTAGTTGAACGTATTTACCTCGACTGTTATGGCTGGCCCACAATTGATACGTTGCGGATGCGTTTGCGTGGATTTGACAGTTTTCCCATTGGTTTTCTGTCAAATTTACGTCAACGCATCCGCAACATATCAATTGTGGGTCACCCTTTATTTTCAGAGCTGTGGAGCTCATATTCGTACTTTAAGAATATAATGCTGACGATATGTTGTAGCTTTTCCTAAATGTTAAATGGTGAATATTTTTACCCTTTTCACAGAGAATATATAGACACATTGAGACACTCGAGACTTACACCCCGTTCGCACTACAATCTATATTACGTGATATAGAGTATCTTGATATCAGCATCTATGCATCTTGTTTTCACTGAAAATAATGTGCTTGGCATTTGATATCAAGATACTCTATATCAAGTAATATAGGTTGTAGTGCGAACGGGGTGTTAGACTACTAGCAAAATATTGAATAATTTAAAAACTGTAATTCTAAAAACATTCTGAAATTTTCATCACTTGAAAAATATCCGGAAGCTAGCATGACGTGAATAAAATAGCAGCCTACACGTTAAGATGAGAATACCTTAAATTAAGGTATTTATTTGACCTAAAATCAGATATTTTTCTATTTATTTATTTATTTATTTATTTATTTAGTCAACCGATCGTAGACTACATATTTACACTTAGTTTTATCTTCTCAAACATCGCCTAGAAATAAAATACTGTCTTAGGTTACTACCTGACATTATTAAGTCAATTGTTTCACAATGCAGATTACAGAGAGACATTATTCCGTTTATTGGTCTAAATTTCGCATAGTTTGTCCGATTGATATTTAACGCAAATAAGTTCCGATTAATCAAATGCTGCGAGGGGGTGTAGAAATTTAGACTACATAATAAGGGAGGAAATGCGATGTGATACAATATCGTTAACAAAAGAGATCATGGCAAATTCTCTTCGTTCTTTTAGAGTTTGAATGTCAATAAGCATACATCGTGCTTCGTAAGACGGAAGTGGAAATTTTGTCCAGCCTAATTTACGGAGAGCATACAAAAGAAACTGTTTTTGTACTGATTCTAATCGTTCTTCACGCGTTTTCATAAAAGGAGACCATATGACACTACAATACTCTAGAATAGACCTGACATATGGAACGTACAATGTTTTGATCGTATATGGGTCATGAAAGTTTTGACCAAAACGTTTAATAAAACCTAGAATATTGGTTGCTTTATGGATAATTGTGTTGTAATGGTCGATAAAATTAAGCTTAGAATCTACAATAGCACCTAAATCTCTGACTCTCTCGCATTTTTTTACAATTTCTGTTCCTGAAGAAACAGTAATTTGTGATGTATTTCGTTTTCTATTGAGAGTAATCAATTTACATTTCTTAACGTTTATTTCTAGTAAGCTTTTTTTGAACCATATGTCAAATAATAATATTTCGTTTATATAAGTTACATTATCTTGGTTATTCTTAATTTCCATAAATAGTTTCATGTCGTCTGCATAGATGAGAATTCTGACCTGCTTAAGAATGTAAGAAATACCATTGACAAACAAAATAAAAAGCAAAGGGCCTAGATGCGAGCCTTGAGGAACTCCAGATAATACATGAACAGGGTGTGACTTTTTCCCATTCAAACTGACTACTTATTGCCGATTTATTAAATACGATTGTATTCATTTGAGAAATTTATTCTCAAATCCTATTTTTCCTAACTTGTAGAGTAACAGAGGAATGTCAATACGGTCAAAGGCCTTGCTAAAACCAGTGTACAGCGCTTCAAACCATGTCCGTTGCGTTGTCCATTGCATTTCATAAATAGTTTACGAATTCTAGCAAGTTTGTGGAAGTTGAGCGTCCTTTGCAAAAAACCATGCTGCGAATTTGTTATAACATTTTGTACTTGGTTGAACAGTTTTCTATTGATGATAGCTACAAAATGCTTTGGGATGCTGGACATAATAGCAATTCCACGGTAATGTATGGGTATTAGGTATGAGTTTTTTCCAATTTTTTGGGAACTGACCTGAATCGAGTGACAAATTGAAGAGCCAAAATAAAGGCGAAGTTAGTTCAAATGCAAGATTCTTCATAAATGCTGGAGGGACTCCATCAGGTCCCGCACCTTGCGCAGCATCAAGATTTTTCAAACCACCAAGAATGTCTTGAAATTTACCCAAATTACTATAAATTGATGGTCACTGAAGCAACACAGTCGCCATATTTTTCTAAGTGAAAACTTTCTTATTTTTCTTATTAATCATTATATGAATAGTTTGTTCATGTTCAACACATGAAGCAAAAAAGACGATACGGAAAGGTCCATTAATTATGTCACGCAGTAAGGGGGGAGGGGGGTTTGAGAAAACGTAAAGATCCATACAATATAATTTGAAGGTCCATACAAAAAATGTGACAAGGGGGGAGGGGGGTTAAAAAATCATTTTTTGCGTGACGTAATTAATGAACGTTCTCTAATGAGCAATTCCATACAGTTTAAAAATAGCCAGAAAGTTATAATCAATTGCAGGTTTATATATTACGATGTTTACCCTTACTTTAGCTTTACTTGGATTCCTCCATACTTAATTGATTTATTTTTAATACAAAAAAATACTTTTTTATAAATATGAAGATTTGTTTCTTCATATGTGCATAATGTGCAATACTAATCCGAATGAACACATTGTTTAATTGTCTTTTTGAAGCATTCTGTAAAATAAAACTGCCATAAAATACCTAATTTTCAGTAAAAAGTAACGATCCAAATCCGGTAATTTTTAACGTTTATCTACCTTCAATACTTTTACCCAATATTACACTCAACCAAAAACCGCGTAAACAATCTCCCTGAACTATCAAAATCTACATTGATGACGCCATCGTGCAATGACCTATACTTTTTAATATGAGGCACTCTATAACCTTCAGCACAATCAATGGAAAGCCAGCGAATCAAAAAATAAAAACGCTTTGCTAAGGGGAGCAATAGTAGCATTAGAGCTTGCTCTCGTTTCTCTTTCTTTCACACATGATGTATAGGATTTTTTTCAACGCTGTGTGCATGAAACAGAAAGTTTAATAAACTTCATCAAAAACAACAATGAATTATCAGGCCCCGTAAAGCTAACGCAATTGAGCCTAACAAATAAATGAACTAGTTAAAACAAAAAACAGTTTTATGTCTGGTGCTGAGAGACGTGTAACATGTAAATGAAAATAAGCATTTTTTATCACCCTTCTTTCTTTCTTTCTTTCTCTCTCTCTCTCTCTCTCTCTCTCTCTCTCTCTCTCTTACTCTTTTTTCTCTCTGTTTGATTTTTTCTTAATCCTATTCTCAAGTAATGATGATTTATATTCCATATAATTGAAATCAAATTAATTGTAAGAAAGCCACATCAACAATACGCCTCAATAAAAATGTGTTCTTGCTCTTTTTATCATCCACACACACTTAGAAAATTTTACAGTATTCGGTAATTTTTTACCGAACTTTCAACAGCTGAACAGTTCGGTAATCCTATTTACCGTATTTCGGTAAAATTTGACAAGTTCCGGTAATTTTTTTACCAGAATACTGTAAAAATTCACCGAAATCCGGTAAATCGGAGCTGTTGAAAGTTCGGTAAAAAATTACCGAATACTGTAAATTTTTCTAAGTGTGCACAAAAGGATACGAAAACATGTATTCCAAAGCTAAAAAGCGGTAGTATCGAGAATGGATGGCCCGTTTGTTTATGCATGGTAGAGACATCTACAATTTGTAGATGGGTACGTGCAACTAAGCTCTGTCAAGATGCTCGGGGGTTGGTTATGATATAATCTTTGTAGTACCCAAGTAGAAATTTTTGTATTTTTTTTATTTACTGTGTTATTTTGACCGAATAGTTCGCGTGAGATACTTTCTCTGGGTCGAATCGTTAAGCTTGGGCCGATATGCTGGTACTTTTTGAGCCAAAAACTATATCCATTTTCTTCAGGACATTAAAGCCACTGTTAGCACCCTCAAAAACACACTCTGACACGCTTCAAACACACTCGCCACCTTCAAGGTGATAAATTCATTTCTGGCATCATTTAGCGATTGTAGTATAGACAGACATGTTGAAACACAGAAATATCCTCCGACACACCGAAACACAAACAAAACGTGCGTGACTAACCCCCTGATCAAGGTTATCTTACATGAAGATATGTTTGCCCAAATGTTATAGAAGTTTGAATACATTGTATTGTTTTTTTTTTAAATGAATATCTTATAAAAATGAAATATCAAGATTTCCTTGTATGGCTCAATATGGCTTTAATTCGCCGTGCAGTGCTCACAAACGTTCGCCATGCTTACTGATAAGCTCGATCACTTCGAATTTTCCTGTAGAACTTCGTGCATAAAATTTATAATCTACGAATCGACTCTCCATTTGATTTGCGCGGAGAGTCCTATTACTTGAATCAACAACTGTCACCATGTCAAGTGGAAGCAAAACATTTCGACTCACTTGACTCGCAGAATAGGCGTAATAGTTTCACTGATTGACTTTCAGCACAAATACTACGGAACCCAAAAAATACTCGGTAATGAAACGAAAATCATTTCCTATCCTAATACTCAAACATAACAAAAGTTTAAAAGAGCTGAAATATATATTCTCTTTTAAATATATAAAATTCAAAAAACCTTTCTACGAGCTGTAGGTTACCTATTAGTCGTGAAAGCCCCCAAGACACCCAAATTGAAACATCGATTTTAACTTTTATGTTTATTCCTTTCACAGTTTATTGCAGCAATGGTTCTTCTTACCAAAAGCGATAATGATGGTTTCAATACTTACTTCAGTATAGGTTCGTTATAAATATATGTTCTTTGTATGGTTTCAGTGTTTTGCCGTTTGATTTTACAAACCAATAGTGTCATACAAAATTGATTTTTTTTTTCTCTTGTCAATTCTTCTACACTACATTGATGATTTGATGTAATACAAAGCGAGTTGTGTACGGTATAGGAGACATTAATGTTATTAGTTTTTTTTTTCTTAAATCTTTTTATGTTAGCAGACTTGAGTTGCCGGCTTATCGTTAGTGGTAAATAATGTTTACTGTGATAATGAGTTACGAATTACTGTTGAGAGATGATTCCATAGCTAATTAATAATTCGTTTATGTGTATGAAATTATTTGGATTAGTTGGTAGAATACTTTGTGTTAGGTTCTAAATTTCGATGATGCTGGACACATTTAAATACTGCTGTAGGAAATTTCCTTCGGTTGTTTACCACTGTTGACCAGCCAAATGGATCCGGTGGGAGCATTTTTGATCAATGGCATCAGTTCGCGTGCCACGTGTTCCAATCTAAAAAATAAACATGCATCGATTTATTGTTTGATCATGTGAATTGAATGGATAGAATGTACTTCTGAAACTGTACTCCGGACATGTCCAACTTCCATGCTTTCTCGTGGGCAGGTGAGCTGAACCGTTTGTTATGGGAAAAGGAATTCTCGATCGGCCCGGGGCAATACGCAAGTGTTCTTATGTTAGTTATGTTGTAGTGGTAAGGATCTCCGCAGGATTTGGTTAATCCGAGAATCGCATGTTTTGTTGCGGTGTAAATGGGGGTGGAAAGTTGGGGCTTCACACTTACGGCCGATCCAATATTTACCAGCACTCCTCCCTTACCACCCTTATCCTTACTAAGGAACTGCTGTGCGAGTAATGTTCCACGGATGGCACCATTCAAATTTACATCTACCTCAAGCTCCCAAAACTTGTCATTCATAATTTCAGCATTGTTGATCACTATGTCAATATCATGAAAGACGGACTTGGTATACTGGAATGCCTCTGAAAAAGTGAGACGGTTTTGATGAAATATTGCTTCCGATGACGTTCGTCTGGATTCCCTACCTTCAAATTGGATATAATCCGTCACATCACAGTGACAAAACAGGACTCGGTTGGCACCAAACTCGTGTTCCAACTCCTTGGCTGTCAATTCACCGGCATCCGAATCAAGATCACAAATGGAAACCTATAAAAAGCGAACAAAACGTTTGCCATCAAACCGGAAAAAAAAACCACTCACAAATGTACCCTTGCGCCATGTTTCAAAAGTTCCTCACAGAAGGCCCGACCCAGGCCTGTTGCAGCTCCCGTGACCAATGCGACTTTGTTCCTCAAATCCATAATGTCTAGTCTTTCTTTCTCAAATCAATTCGATAGTAACTTCCTTTTCGGTTGCTGAAGACTTTCCAGCACAGCAAGAGCCAATGAACTATGAGATTTTCATTCACCGCTGCAAAAACATGCAATCAATAAAATCAAAACCCCTTTATGAAACACATCCAATGCGGTTGTTTTCAGCGAGTTTCGGAGAACTTTGATTGAACTGATCCAATGGTTAGATGGGCAAAGGTAATTCTCTAACGATTTTACTCCTAAAATCCGATCTTTTCGTCGAATTTAGAGTTCAACCTTTTTCTTCCTTACGCTTATAAATATACGCCCATGACACCCAGCACTGACTGCCCTTGTGTGTACACTGTCTGTCTGTTACTCAGATTTCCACCACCCCCAACCCGTGTGGTTCGTGTTGCTTTTCCCCACCACCATCATCCCCATATCCAGCCTGTGTGGGCACAACATCCTTATGTTCGTTTCAGGAAAAGCTTTACGCCCGCAGACATCAAAGCGGAAGCAACACAGTATCACACACACATAACTACACCGGAGTCAGTGCTGGAGTTATGTTTGCTACCATACATGCATGCAAGGGTAGCATAAGCCATGGAAAATCGTTACTAAATGTGGACCACTGAAGCGGAGGAAGAGAAAAGCGTGTTGATGACGAATACTCGGAACGCATAAAGGACTCTCCCACGGGATTCTGCCTCTTTGAACAGGCTTTCTTCTGGAGTTTCAGCGAGTGAGATATTGCAAAATTGAAGCTTTGAAAGCACCAATAAGGTTAGCTTTTCAACACACAGCTAGTGAAAACAATACAAAATGAATGAAAAGTAGAGTAGCTGTTCCCATATTAATCTAATGTACTTGTATTCATCATACGCTAAATCAAGATATTGGAGAGTTGTATCAGATTAGATTAGATTAGATTAGATTAGATTAGACTAGTAATAATGTTTGCTTACGTTGCATATTAATGACAAACATTTGAAACAGTTTCAATCGTACGTTTATCTTTAGATTTCGATTACGATGAATTGCAAATGGTAAGACTAATATAGGAACATCTTCCCTATGTAAATATTTAAAAATCAGGGGAAAATTATCATCAAAATTCAGACACAAATGAATCGCTTAAAAGAATCGTTACTTTCTCCTTATTCCTTAACGACTGTACTCGAAAAAAATGAGATACACAAAAAAATTTCGCCAAAAATTAATTTTATGTCGGATTTTTCCAAACTTTCAAAAATGAACTACAAAACTATGGTGATGTTTCTATTCCATTGGGCTGCTGGATCTCCTCTCAATTACCGAATAGTCGCACTTAAACCAACAATCAATATGCAACTAGCTAGCGATTAGAAATTGGTTCACTGTTGTCGAACCCCTTGGTCCGAAGTACACCTTGAAGCCAGCACCTTGTTATACATATTTGCGCCTTTGTTTTGATTTGCTGTGTTATTTTGACAGAATGTTTGAGAGTGTGTTCATGTGAGTTCATTATTAGGGGCGCATTACTAAGCTTGGGACCGATGTGCTAGTACTGACTGAGCCAAGAAAAAAATCGATTTTTTCGGTTCCTACGGGCCTTAGAGTTAGTCCATGCTTAACCCTTGACACAACTCATAAGGTTTTGGGCAATAATGGGGCCGACTTCTTTTGAAACTACCGTATAAGTGATACTAATTATTAATATAATATATGTAATATTTTTATTAAATACTAGCTGAACCCGATGCGAGCGTTGCTACGCTTGCAACTAAATGAATGAGTTAAATTTGTGTTTCATTAGTATGAACCAACCACTAAACAAACATTTCTTGCCTTGCCACATTTGCCACATGCCAAACCGGTACATATTAAATTTGGTTCGATTTGATTGATTATTTCTCAAGTTATGCAGAAATTTGTGTCTAATTTTATGAGAGCCCATCCCTTTTAGAAAGGAGAGGGGTCTCAAACGACCATTCTTGCCTTAAAAAATCTGCACATGTCAAATTTGGTTCCATTTGCTTGATTTGTTCTCGAGTTATGCAGAAATTCGTGTTTCATTTGTATGGAACAAACCATCATAAGAACCTGTCTCGGCCCTAAAAACCCCTTCATACAAATATTCACGCCAACCGATTCAGAAGTTACCGAGACAGTTTACCAATATAATATATGTTATATTTTTATTAAATACTAGCTGAAGCCGATGCGAGCGTTGCTACGCTTGCAACTGAATAAATGAATTAAATTGGTGTTTCATTTGTATAAGAGTCCCCGCTTCTAGAGGAGGGAGAGTTCTTGAACCAAACATTTTATGGGCCTAGGCATGGAGGAGAAAGCAAAGATCGTCCCGTTTGCCGGAACCGGTTTCCATAATTGGAAATTTCGGGTGGAATGCATTCTCGATACCTATGATCTTTTGGATTGCCTCCAGCGGGAGGTGGCTGAGGTCGAGGAACTGCGCGAAACACAGGAGGATTTGGCGGCTACGCGTGCGGAGAAGAAAAAGAAAGTGGCTGAAAGAATAATGGCCGAAAAGAAGTGCAAATCGCTCCTCGTGCAAGCGATCGCGGACAACCAGCTTGAATTGATTAAGGATTGCGCGACGCCGAAGGCAATTTTGACGACGCTGAAGAATGTGTTCGAGCGTCGTGGTGTAGCTGGACAGCTGATCATCAGGAAACAACTTTTGACGCTGAAATACTCTGACAGAGGAGGTGCTTCGTTGGCGGAACATCTGTTACGCTTCGATCGGTTGATTCGTGAACTAAAAGAAAGCGGTGCGAACGTGGAGGAATCGGATGCAGTTTCTTACTTGCTGTTGACACTGCCGGCGTCCTTCGATTCTGTCGTGACAGCAATGGAAACTCTCCCCGGAGGCGTTACCATGGACTTCGTTAAAAGCGGCTTCT
Organism: Aedes japonicus; assembly: GCA_034211315.2. Classification (NCBI taxonomy): domain Eukaryota; kingdom Metazoa; phylum Arthropoda; class Insecta; order Diptera; family Culicidae; genus Aedes; species Aedes japonicus. The sequence continues at coordinate 5,911 of JASCZW010010199.1, read as the reverse complement.
GGACGTTGACGCGAAGAGGCAAACGTCGGATACAGCGGGACACGATGGCGGTAGTGAAAGAGTTGCGATGTCAAGCAAGCACAGCAGAAGCAAAATGAAGTGTTTTAAGTGCGGAAAGATCGGGCACAAGAAGGCAGATTGCCGTGTGAAGATTGACTCGGACGATAAAAGCCAGAACAATAAGGCAAAGAATAAAAGTGAAGTGAACCGGAATTCGCAAAATGCGAACATGGGTGCTGAAGACAAACCGGAGGTGGCATTTGTGTCGTCGAACGCCAAAGATACAGTGAAGATTGGTTGGTACCTCGACTCCGGTGCCACCGATCATATGTTAAATGACTCTAGCTATTTCGTGTCGATGAAGCAGTTGACACCGCCCGTGGAGATTGTTGTTGCCAACGGTCAGAAGCTGCTGGCTGAATACAGCGGTGACGTGGTGGTGTATGCAACTGTCGACGGTAGCGCGAGGAAATGCAAGGCGAAGGACGTCCTATACCTGCCGGGTCTAAGCTGTAATCTTTTCTCCGTGAAGCGGGTGACCAATTCCGGATTCCAAGTATGCTTCTCGGACGATCGAGCGCGGATCACCAAGAACGGTACAGTATTTGCAGTCGGCTGGCTAAAAGGTAAGCTCTACGAGTTGGATGTGCATTGTAAGAAGAGTGAATTGGGGTCTGCTATGGTAACCGGCAAAGTATCACGGAACGCGGTTCTCTGGCATCAACGGTACGGCCACGTTGGGTGCGACAGCCTTCGGCGGCTGGTGCGGCACAGGATGGTGGACGGTTTGATACTAACGGAGTTTGATGATAGTACAGTTGTTTGTCAGCCGTGTCTTTCCGGAAAAATCGCGAAGCAGCCATTCACTTCCAGCGAGGATAGGCGTTCCTCTCGTCCACTGGAGCTTATATACACAGTGATGTGTGGGCCGATGACGCCGTATACATGGGACGGCAAACGATTCTATGTATCATTCATTGATGACTTTTCCCATTTCACAATCATCTTTCCTGATGTCCTCGAAGGACGAAGTATATGAACACTTTCGTGACTACGAGGCGCTTGTGACAGCACGGTTTGGCACGAGGATTTCAAGGCTCCGGACGGATAACGGCGGCGAGTACGTCAGCAGCGAGATGCGTACCTTCTGCTGCAAGAAAGGTATTGCAATGGAGACAACGATGCCGTATACGCCACAGCAGAATGGCGTATCCGAACGGATGAACCGCACATTGATGGAGCGTGCGAGGGCCGTTCTAGCTGAAAGTGGTTTCGGGAAACAGATGTGGGGAGAGGCGGTTTATACGGCGGCCTATTTGACAAATAGATGTCCGACTTCGGCGGTAGGTGAAAGCAAAACACCATGCGAGTTGTGGACAGGTCGCAAGCCTGACGTGACCAAACTGCGGATTTTGGTAGCGTTGCTTACACTCACATCCTGTTAAGTGTGCAACACTGCTACCTACTGCCCCCTTTCCACAGGCACCACTGTGTGTGCGCGCGCTCAATCTGAGCTGTCAAATCAATTTCATTAGAAACTCTGTAACCCAAAAGAATAAACACGTTTTGCTAGTTCCTAGATAGTAAATATCGTTTTCCCATTTTATTTTCTCCTGAGGCCTTTCCAACTCTGTTAGGTTGTGGTCCCAGTGTTTTCCGGACAAGTGAAAAAGTGTTCGCGATGGAAGAAGACGGAAAAACCGAGCGCGTGTACATGTTCGACGGCAGCAATTTCATGGCCTGGAAGTTCCGCACACAGGTGCTGCTAGAGGAGCACGACCTGTTCGAGTGTGTGGAGACGGAAGCCGCGGAAATCCCGGAGCTGCATGACCAGCCGAACGACACGCAGGCGAAGAAGGACGAAAAGCAGAAACTGCGGGAAAAACGACAGAAGCAGGACCGAAAGTGCCGGTCGCTGCTAATCTCGAGGATCAGCGATTCCCAACTCGAGTACGTCCAGGAGAAGAAGACCCCTAAGGAGATCTGGGATGCACTCAAACGTGTATTCTAGAGGCGGAGCATCGCCAGCCGGATGCATCTGAAGCGTCGGATGCTGAGTTTGCGTTTCGAGGGCGGCTCGCTTCACGATCATTTTTTATGCTTCGACCGACTCGTTAGGGAGTATCGTGCGACTGGGGCGGAGATGGAGGAGCTTGACATCATTTGTCATTTGCTTCTCACGTTGGGGCCATCGTTCTCGACCGTGGTAACGGCCATCGAGACCATGCCGGAAGACAAATTGAGCATCGAGTTCGTGAAGTGCCGGCTGCTCGATGAAGAGGTGAAGCGGAAGGGAATAGGTGCTGAATCGTGCACCCCAAAAAGTGACTCGGCTGCGTTTTCCGGCAGCAAGCGGGATAAGAAGAAGAAAGTGATGAAGTGCTTTGGATGTAAAGAGGACGGCCACAAGCTGGCGGACTGCCCGAAGAAGAGGGAAAGTGAAACAAAGAATCTGAAACAAAAATCTCGAGCGCATCTCGCTGAGGACAGAGGTGGTGTTTGTTTCGTTGGGGTGACCTATGCAGTTTTGCCAGATGAGTCCAGCCGGTTGCAGTGGTTCATAGATTCCGGCTGCTCGGACCATCTGGTGAATGATCGGGCGCTATTCGACAAACTGGAGCCGCTGGAATCCCCAGTGGAGATCGCCGTCGCGAAGAACGGACAGACGATTTTGGCGAAGCATTCAGGAACGGTAAGGGTGTTGGCCCTAGTGAAAGGTAAATACACTGAATGTTTGTAAACAATGTACTCTTTGTGCCTGAATTACGGTGTAACCTCTTCTCCGTGATGAGAATCGATCAGATCGGGATGAAAGTGACGTACCATAACGGGAAAGTGTGGATCCATCGTGGATCAGAGCTCGTCGCGTGTGGCTCGCGGTATGGAAAACTGTATCGACTGGATTTCTTTACGGACAAGCACGGCGCGAGTGAATCGCTTATGTCTTGTGGGCGGATTTCGAAAGATCTCGAACTGTGGCACCGTCGGTTCGGCCACTTGAATACGAGAAGCATTGAGAGACTGATTCGGGAGCAAATGGTCGTCGGACTGAAACCGACCGGCGGTAATGCGGACAAGCAAATCGTTGTGTGCGAATCGTGCGTGACCGGGAAGCAGACCCGAAAACCGTTCGTGGTGCGTGACACGAAACGTTCGTCGCGAGTGCTGGAGTTGATACACTCCGACGTGCAGGCCAGTGACGCCGGTTGGCCTTGACGGGGTGAAATATTTCGTCACCTTTATTGATGACTGGACTCATTTCACCATGACGTTCCTAATCGCGACGAAGGACGAAGTTTTCCGAGTGTTTCCGGCAATATGAGGCTTACGTAACGGTGAAGTTCGAGCAGCGAGTGTGTCGCCTTCGCTGTGATAACGGCGGAGAATACAGAAGCAACGACTTCGAGCGCTTCTGCAAAGGAAAGGGCATCCAGGTCGAGTGGACGGTTCCCTACACCCCGGAGCAGAACGGGGTGAGTGAGAGGATGAACCGCACTCTAGTCGAGAAGGCGAGGTCGATGCTGGAAGATTCGCAGATAGACAAGCGGTTTTGGGGACAGGCTATCCAAACGGCAGCTTACCTAGTAAATCTTAGCCCTTCGAGTACGCTGGATTCCAACGTGACACCGTTCGAGCTCTGGGAAGGCCGGAAGCCCGATGTCAGCAAGCTTCGCGTGTTCGGCTGTCCCATGTTCGTGCACATACCGAAGGAGCACCGTAAAAAGCTGGATGCGAAGGCATGGAAAGGGATCTTTGTGGGGTACACGCACAACGGCTACCGTGTGTGGAATCCCAGAGCAAAGAAGATAGTTCATGCACGCGACGTTGATTGTATCGAAGACGGTATGGTCGAGTCGGATGGAAGAAAACCTGGTACCGGTGGCTTCACCAAGATTCCGGTGGTTCATGGGAATCCGGAAGACAGTGATGCAGAAGAGGAGACCCGAGAGGAGACCGAAGATCCGGTATCCGACGATTCAGCTGATGAGTACGGAAGCTTCGTGGAAGACAGTACGAGTGAACCGGTGGCTGAACCAGCGGCGGGGGCACAAGCGCACGCGCCAGCTGGTGGCGAATACGGAAGGGAGACCTAATCGACAACGAAAAGCCCCGGCGTGGCACGATGACTTCGAGGTCGAATACGCTGGGTACGCCCTCAACGCGATGAACTATGTGGAGAACCTGCCAACGTCCGTCGCTGAAGCTAGGAAGCGGGACGATTGGAGTAAGTGGGAAGCTGCCATGAGAGATGAGATGGATTCCCTGTTGAAAAACAAAACCTGGCACTTGGAGAAGTTGCCGCCGGGTCGCACGGCTGTGACGAACAAGTGGGTGTTCCGAATTAAGCGGGGACTGAACGGCGAACCCGATCGCTATAAAGCTCGGCTTGTGGCGAGGGGTTTCAGTCAAAAATTCGGATTCGACTACACGGAAACTTACTCACCGGTCGCCAAACTCGACACACTGCGGACGGTGTTTGCTTTCGGCCAACCACAGGAACATGGTGGTCCACCAAATGGACGTGGCCACGGCGTTCCTGAATGGGACGCTCGACGGAAGAGATTTATATGGTACAGCCCGAGGGCTTCGAACGGGGCGACGGACTGGTATGCAGATTGGACAAGTCGCTATACGGCCTTAAGCAGGCTTCCGAAAGCATGGAACGATCGGTTCCATGGACTTCCATAGTGGAACGACTGGGGTTTACCAGGAGCGCAACCGACCAGTGTCTGTATTTGAAGCGAATCGGCAACGACACGGTGTTCCTTGTGATATACGTTGACGACGTGGTCCTTGCTGGATCAACACTGCGAGCAGTCGAAGCTGTTAAGCGATGCCTATCGAAGGAGTTTCAGATGACCGATGGTGGCGAGATTCGCTGTTTTCTGGGAATGCGCATCGATCGAGATTTTGAAGCGAAGGTTATGAAGATCAGCCAGAGACGTTTTCTGGAAGATCTGCTCCGACGGTTTGGCATGGACGAGTGCAAGCCTGTCTCCACTCCGCTGGAAGTGCGGCTCAAGCTGGAAAAGGGGACCGAAGAGAGGCGAACGACGCAACCGTATAGGGAATTGGTCGGATGCCTGACCTATGCATCGTTGGCAACCAGACCAGACCTGGCGGCAGCTGTCAACTACTTTAGCCAGTACCAAAGCTGCCCCACAGATGACCATTGGGTACACCTGAAGAGGATACTTCGATACATCAAGGGCACTCTCGATCTGTGTCTGGTGTACCAAGCGGATGAAGCTGCAGCGGTTCTCGAGGTGTATTCAGATGCGGATTGGGCGAATGATACATCGGATCGTCGATCGATTAGCGGCTGTCTCTTCAAAGTGCTAGGGTGCACCATCGGCTGGATCACCCGGAAAACAGAAGACGGTGTCGCTTTCATCCACCGAAGCGGAGCTGAATGCTCTGCATGCAATGCGGCATGTCATCAGATGTGGCTGATACGTCTCCTGAAGGATCTTGGGTTCGACATGGAAGAACCTACCACCTTTTACGAGGACAATCAGTCCACTACTTACGAATTGCGGAGAGCTCGAAGGATTTTGGGCGCTTGAAGCACGTGGACGTTAAGCTTCAGTTCCTGAAGGACCTTGTTCGCGAAGGACGGATTCGTCTTGAGTACCTCCGCTCTGAGGACCAACCAGCGGACATCATGACGAAGGGTTTGCCAGTTGGTGCCTTCCGGCATCATCGTATCGGCATCGGCTTGACCGGTAGCAATGGTTGAAGGAGGGTGTTAAGTGTGCAACACTGCTACCTACTGCCCCCCCTTTCCACAGACACCACTGTGTGTGCGCGCTCAATCTGAGCTGTCAAATCAATTTCATTAGAAACTCTGTAACCCAAAAGAATAAACACGTTTTGCTAGTTCCTAGATAGTAAATATCGTTTTCCCATT
>JASCZW010010198.1:0-37930 GCA_034211315.2 Aedes japonicus | reverse complement strand
CTTGACGCATTTTCTTTCATCGTGCATGAAAACATTTTGCACACCCTCATTTTGAAGATGTGTAGCATCATGCCTCTATTTTGATTTTGAGATTAGCACTTTAGTTATCAAAATGCAGTGCTGTGGATTTTCATGAAGATTATAAGATTATGACCATCATCATCTCATGATCATTACAACTCACGAATGATGGTCAAACACTGTATCACTCACAAACAGGTTAATCTCAATTGACCGTTTGTGACAACAGCCTTCATGACTCGCTGGAGAATGTGATATGAAGAGAGTAGAAAAATCAATCACTCTCTAATTATCTCTGAGAACGATATGCAAGACAAATTATTTTCAGCATAATAGCTGTTACCCTCTGGTAATTATTGTCCAAATGCAATCCTTTAGGCACCGTTAGCTCAAAAACTCACCGCTTCATGAATATTATCGCCAATGTCCGTTTGGATTCTCTTGGTTCCCGGAAATCCTGGTTGTTGGGGCTGTGGTCCATTGCGGTCTCCTATTTTGGAATATTAATTGAATTTCCGGGAAAGGGTGTAAGCATTTTGGGAAAAAATCTTAGAAACTATGTCTTATTCTAATGTGGACTATAAGCCCATTTGTCCCCGGAACGGTCAATTTGTAACAGGCTCCCGTGGTAAACCTTGAAAATTTTCAAAAAAAAACCCTGGGAATACTGGCATCAAAAATCATGAAATTTCTCTAATAGCGTATTTCTCAACATATAAGTGGCCATCTAATGATTTGTTCTCGGACCTGTCAGGTTCTCGTGGGGCCTCGAGGGGCCATTAACATTTTCAAAAGGAAACCTTGGCAATATGGGTTTCAAAATTCAGGAAATTTCTCCAGAAGGCTATTTCTCAACGTTTTGTGGCTAGTTTTGTTCATTGCCACTCAAAACCGGGTGGGTACCTGTTCCGGGATGACCGTTTCGAGGACAAATTATCAGATGGTAACAAAAGGTGGAGAAAAAGCTTCTGGAGAACTTTTATGAATTTTGAATCCCATATTTATGTTCATAAAGCGTATAAGTTTTTGAATCTAACGGTGCCAAAAGAGTTAAAACCGGTCGATAATTGCCAGAGCTCCAATTTAATATGGTGGATACCCGGATACCCTATCTGAATAGCTAAAACAGGTAAAAGAACGAATTTTCTCCCTGTCAGCCCCCTTAGCTACTACACAAATTGTTATATATCAAAAATTGGCCTTCCGTTTTTCATTAAAATGTCAGTGAATTTCAAATTCCTGTTTCTTTCATTAAAAAAAGATGAAATTCCGTAGTGTAAAACCCGAAAAGGTACCCGGTACCATGTCAAACACACAAAAGTTAAAAGGAAAGAAACAACTCTCGAGTAATTCAGGATAAGGGCCTTAAAGCCATTTGTAAACAATAACTTTAAACGTTGAGCTCTCACGAATCACGAGAATCCTACTATATTAAGTTACTGAATATGGTAAAACTAACTACTTTTCTACCAGATACTGCTTAAATTTCACGAGAACGATTTAAGATTCAAGAGAAATCGACATTTAAAGTCATTGTTTACAAATGGCCTTTGGGCCCTTAACATTAATTCCTCGAGAACTGAACCTTCAATCGTAAGCTCAAACTGCGGACATATTGCCACTGACGGAGTAATGTCTGCTGATTTTGACGATGGAAACAACGCATCTAGCGATGACCATCATGATCATCTGTGTACTATAGAAGTAAAATGAAAGTCAATTTCCATGTCAGTATAGTTTTTCTTGGCGATGCGACCGTATCACATAACACTTGTACAAGATATAGAAAATGAGTGAGAAACGGGAGAGAAAAATATCTCTTGGTTATTATTTCATGTTGATGCGAAGTTTGGGAGAGTGAGAGGCTCTTCTGTTGTTTTGATGGTCAATTGCAAGAATCTCATTTGTCAATTCTTACGCTGTCAGTACCGTGATGGAGCTCAGCACTGTCAAAATGTCGTCGAAGGAAGAAACAACTCATCAAAATTTTGCACGTGCATGGCGAACATCCAAACTACTCTCACGCCAAGTTGGCGAAATTGTTGAATGTGGCTAAATCAACTGTTATAAACGTATTAGAAGTGTTCGGTGAACGTTTGTCGACAGCCAGGATTGCTGGATCGGGAAGAATTCGAGAGCCGAAGGCCACAGCGACGACAAAAAGAGTTGTATCGTAAAGAAGCTGGGAGTGGCGCCTTCAACCGTGGGTAGAGCTAAACAACGAGCTGGACTGTCGACTTCCAAGAAAGTGGTGACTCCTAATCGCGCCGATAAACAAAACACTTCGGCCTAGGCACGATTGCGAAAGTTGTACACGACAATGCTGACGAAGTATAATTGCGTGGCACAGGACGATGAAACTTACGTCAAGGCAGACTTTAAACAGCTTCCTAGACAGGAATTTTATACGGCAACCGGATGGGGAAAGGTGGCAGATATTTTCAAGCACATTAAACTGTCAATGTTTGCGAAGACATATTTGGTGTGGAAGGCTATCTGTACGTGTGGTTTGAAGAGCAACGTTTACATTGCGACCGGAACCGTCAACCAGGAAATTTATCTGAGCAAGTGCCTACAAAAACGTCTGCTGCCTTTCCTGAAGCAACACAATTGTTCCGTTCTGTTTTCATTTGGTAAAAAAGAAGCTTAGCTTCTAAGTGCCGAAGCCGCCAAAGGCTGAAAGGCTCTATAGTAAGAAAGAAAAAAAAAGCTTAGCTGAATATTTTTCCTGTATTGTATATAGCCTGAACTTGAAAAAGAAAAATAATTTGACATATTTATAAAAACTTTGATCGACTCACTCACATTACTGTTTGACCAAATTTTGATCGAAAAAAAAAAAATGATGGGAAAAAATGAATTCAGATACATTTATGAAATTAGATGAGCATTTGACTTAGCTACTATTATAGCTAATCATTATAGCTTCTGTTTTTGATCATAGCTTTGTTCTAGTATATTGTTTCTTTAAATAATTGTTTTATTTTATTTTAAATTAAAATTGGTGGTTTCGAACAAATTTAAAAATTCGTTTTTCTGTTGAAATTCAAACTGGTGGCCAAATCCAATATAGAGGTCAATATTTTTTTCGTGTTAAATCAAAGCCCAACTTTTTTCTTTATTTTGAGACATGCTGTTTACAGAGTTTAGGCAAATTTAAGAGAAATGGCATCGATAAAACAGGTTCAGAATCACGCAAAATCGAGCTTTTTTACAAAACTGTTTGACTTCCTGGCGAGTGAGGGGTCCGTCAATTTGAGCTATGGAAAGTGCCATTTTCATTTTTATACCACTTTCGATCAATCAAGCACAAAAAAATAATCAATTTCAAAAGACCTCATGGCAATGGCGGCCGGGTTTGACAGAGAATAACTCATATAGTAAATTCAATCTCTAGAGAATTGAACGTTATGAAATTAAAAATAATGATGTAAAGCCTTTTGGTCTAATGATTTTTGGCTTAATGATTCTGACCTAATCGTATTCGGCTTAATGGCTCTTCATCATTTCCGCTGTTCTTTTAAAGTATCAACTTTTCAATGATAAACTATTTTTTGAATCCGGTGTGAGGTACTTTTAAAGAAGGTGTGTACAAGAAATGTCATTCAGTTTCATTATTTATGGTAGGCTTCCAAGGGTCCTATTTAGGACCAATTGAATCCTTGGATGACAAATCATTTATATCCATCCATATTTATAAGAATGAATTTCTGTCTGTCTGAGCCTTATAGACTCGAAAACCAGTGAACCGATCGGCGTGAAATTCTGCATGCAGGAGGTTTTAATACCACGAAGGTTCTTATGATAGTTTCAACCCCTCCCATATCTGATGGGAGGGGATGGGAGAGCTTCCATACAAATGAAGCACAAATTTCTGCATAACTCGAGAACTAATCAAGCAAAGAAAACCATCTATCCTAGCATGTGGAAATTTTTGGAAGCAAAAAATGTTTCTATGGTAGTTTAAAACCCATCCGTTTTCTAAAAGGTGAGGCTCTCATACAAATGAATCCGAAATTTCTGCAAAACTCAAGAACTTATAAAGCAAATGGAACCAAATTTAGCATGTGGCGGCAAGGCAAGAAATATTTCTACGGTGACTCGAGGCCCCTCCTATTTCTGGTAGGGAAGAAGGGTTTCATACAAATGAAACGCACATTCCAACCAAACATGAGAATTCTTCCTACTGTTATGAAAATTTGTATGCAGGGGTTTTTGGGACCGAAAAAGAGGTCTTATAATGGTTCAGACTGCTCACCCGTCTAAGGGGGGGCTCCCATACAATTGAGAACTAATCGAGAAAATGGAATCCAATTTGTCATGTGGGGGTTTTTGGAGACATGAAATGTTTCCATGGTAGTTTAAGTCCCCGTCCCTATCAGGAAGGAATGGCTCTTAAACAAATGAAACAGATCTTTTTGCAAAATTTGAGATCTTATAAAAAAAATTGGAACCAAAGTTTTTGAAGGCGTGTAATGTTTGAGACCCCTTCTCTCTCTAAAAGGAGCGCTTCTCATACAAATTAAATACAAATTTCAATCAAACATGAGAATTATCGCTACTGTTATGCTGGGCATTTGGTGCTGGATAAACTTCTTATGATGGTTTAAGACTCCTCACCTGTCTGAAGAAGGGCTGCCATACAAAAGAAACACTAATTTCTGCATAGCGCAATAATGAATCAAGAAAATTGAACCAGATTTGTCATGTGAAAGTTTTTGAAGGAAGGAGATGTTTCTAAGGTGGTTTGAGATCCCTTTCTACGTATCTGAAAGGGATGGCACTGATATAAATGAAACAGAAAATTCTGTAAAACTCAAGAACAAATCAAACGAATGGAACTAAATTTGGCATGTGGAGGGTTTTGAGACACGCTTTTTGTCTATGGTGGTTTGAGACCCCTTCCCTCTCTGGTGGGGGTGGGGGCTCTCATACAAGTTGTTAAACCGAAATTTAATTCAAAACATAGAGAATTATCCAGCCAACTTAAACACAAAATGTGTATTTCTCGGGTGAGCAGCATATCCTTAGAGAAGTTTTGAACCGTTTTTTTGTCATGAAACACACTCATACTGAAAAACAACCATGAACGCGCCAGCTTCTATTGAATTCTCATTCATTTAGTTACAAGCGTAGCAGCAGTGACGCACCGGGTTCAGCTAGTTATTTATGAAAGGTTTTGTTCTTTTTCAGGTTCTCTTTCCAGTAGCCGAAGCTTCAATTAATTAATTATCAACAGCTGGTTTCACTAAACAAAAGGATCCGAAAAGTCCCACAATTTATCATCGGAGACCCGTGGGTTAGCTAGTTCTACATGGAACCAATAGCTCACATTTGCTCAATACAGGTAGGGGCTTTGCATCTTGTTAACGCGCCTAGTAGTTCGATGCATAAATTTCTATTAGCTCCAAGCAGAAAGAAAACTTTCCCCAGGCAAGCATATTTCATGAAAGAGAAACTTTCTCCTGTTATCTGTTTGTTTAAAAAAGTGAGAAGTTTGTATTGAAAAACATTCCCAACAACGAAGTAACCTCCGCCTGCCGTAATCGGTCGTCTTTCCGGCTTTTTAGGGAACCGTAGAGCTTCGAATCCAGGACAGTTTGAACGGTCGAAGTTTCAGTGTTTAACAAAAAATGCTGGTGTGTTCATTAGAGTTTGTTAAAATTTTGCCAAAATAATACAATAATTGAATGGCGTAAATTCTATACCTGTGATCAGTTCACGTTTCCAAATGTCAGCAATAACGAAAATGTTACTACCCCGAAGTAGGCCTGGTGGTATTCGCAGCGTGTCTGTACTTTTCTGGTTGAAGCTCCCGCGAAGGAACAAACGACAAAAGTACTGCGGAAAAGGGGAAGGGAAACTAAAAATCCAACGAATAGGTAGTATCCTTAGCTGGTACAGAGATAAAACGACCGGAAATCATCACCATCGTCGTCGTCGTCGTCGTCGTCGTCGTCGGCGTCGTTGTCACCGCCATTGTCATTGTCCTATCCATGTTGCTCTACGGTAACTATAGGAATGGAATATAGTCGTCGACAGATGTGTTTCGTTTCCTCGACATTCTTCCAATTTTGTCAGCATCCGTACCGTTTGAATATTTTTTTTTGTGCTCAATAGAAAAGCTCAATAGTGCACAGTTCAAGTTGATCCGGTGTACATGGATGCAACATGTAGTAGCGGGAGATATAACATATCAGGGCCATCAGCACCATGGCGATGCACGTGGGAAGTAGCTAGTTCTTCCGTGGCAGATTCACCGTCTCTATCTTCCGATCTGGGACACGGAAAGCGAAACGACGAGGAAGCTTTTACGAAAGTTAGTTCACAGTTGTTCGTCGTGAAGTGGCACTTCCTCCTTTTGATGTGCTGCCTGGTTGGAACGGACTTATGTATTGTGACTACCTTTGTGGTACGTATATGTCTGTCCGTAATATTACAAGGTTGGATTGGAATGGTAGCGAGCAATGCGAGTTTTACGATGCTGAGAGGAAAATTTTCACGGATCTAATGTTTTTATGATCTCAGTATTTGCTATTTCTTCAAGTGTGACACAGTCGGGAAGCCCGTGTGCATTGGAGAAGTTTGTTTCATCTTGTCATATTTTGATGGATATGTATTGAAGGTCGTTAGGATTTGAAAGTTCAAATCTTTTGGACTTATTTTCAAATGTCTTCAAGTATTGGAAATTGAACAAACATCCTATTATTTAGTACTCGAAATTGAAGAAGTCTGAACATTGTAGATGAAATACGCGTATCTGTCAAGATAAACAATAAAGGTAGTTGAAATTAAATTGAAATCATTCTAATCATTCTTCTCATTTTCTAGTTACGGGTATTCCACTTAACAGCTCTCCAGAATCCTTACTTGTTTTATAAATTAATTGAAATGATAGCCATCATGACATTTACTATTTTCAGAATAATCGTGTTTGACTTTCCATAAACACCACTCACCATCACCACAAAAACATCCAAATACCAGATTTTTTTGTTAAAGACAGCTGGCTACAGTTTGAACTGAATTCCCACCATCTTGGCATAAACAGTTTACTAAACCCTTTTCCAGAGTCTAGACAAATCTGCGCCTGCTTTGCCCTCGTGGCATAAGTAGAAGGATGCTGAACGAACATAACCCTTATTCAGAATAGAAGCACTACTAGTTCTTTCAAATTTATTTCTACTTAATATAAAAAAAACATCTCAGCAAATGAAGCGACTCATACTAGAACAATCCTCCGAGCGTTGAGCAACCGGCAGCAACTAGAGAACAGTAAAAAAAGTCCAATTCACTTTCATAATGCCTTCATAAGCATAATCAGCAGGCAATAGCACAAAGAGTGTACTTTTATGGATTCATACGTTCGCATTCCTCTCGTCAACCATGTAGAAAGGATTTTCCCAACACTTGAACGAGCAAACCGACTGGCTTCCCACCCTCCCTCGCTCTCTCTCACTCTCTGTACGGAGGCAACGCTTTTCCATAACGCAAGCAATCGACCGAACTGGGGCGGGTGCTCGTACGAATAGATTTGAACAATGAGATAGATTAGAAAACAATTCTTTCTTCTCTTATTGCTGGCTCTGGTAGATGCTGTTAAACGACAAGAGTTTTCCTGTTAGTCTAAACAGAGCTCGTGGGTACTTTTCAGCTCATGAACATGCTTCTGTTGGGTTGTTCTCCGATGCAGTATAGTCAATAGAGACACGGAATTATGTAGAGAGATAGCGAGGGTTCCGATTGTCCTGGGATTCATAGTGAGCTACATACTGTAATCATGGGCTTATATCGAATGCTTGCAGTTAATAAAAGTGGAAATACTGCTAAGCACTCATTGACAATAATTGATAACTAAGCTGAACAATGCATTAGGTCCTAAGCTACATTGGGAGATTCTCTTCGTCGGCTTTCTTCTTTCGTGAATAGTTTGTCTTTTTAAGGGATTTGCTGAGTTTTTAGACGCATTGAATCCTTACTTACACTTTATATTACCGTACTGTGCGTTGACTATACTTGAAACATGTTTTTTACACAGCCGTAGTAACGCAAACAGAGAGTCAACTTAGGACCCAATGCATTGTTCACGTTTGAATTTACACTTATGATAGCTTGTTCGCATAAAAATTTGGACACCAATAATTACGTATATCGCTGGAAACACTTCATCAACGCGTGAAATATATTGCAGTCTGATGAACGTATGTCTGTTCAATATGTAAAATCAATTTTTGGCGATACTACAAGTTTTTGAAGATGGCGTCGAAATAAGATCAGGCGCGAAAAGCAATTGTGTGCGGTCGCAATGGGAATCCGGATCTGTTAGTAAGAAAACTTGCAAAAAAGCTTGGTTTTCCTGCAGGCACTGTCCATAACGTTCTTAAATCTTTCGATACACGTTTGACAATAGCCAGGAAGGCTGGAAGCGGAACAAAAACGGATCTCAGGAACCACCAGAAGGACGCGACGGTGAAGCAAATATTGCAGAAGAGACCAGATCTTTTGGTATGCACTGGCTAGAAAAACAAAATGTTATCAACTTTCGTGTATGCTTGCAAGCACCGGGAAGGTATGGAGTCGTGTAAGGTGAAAACTGTACCTAGCCGTAATGATAAACAGAATGTTACGGCTGAAACCTGGGCTCGCAAATTGTATCACGAATATTTAACGAAGTTTTCCTGCGTGATAATGGACGATGAAACTTATTGTATTGGAAGACTTCAAGCAGCTTCCCGGAATGCACAGTGGGCAAGAACTGATGAACACTAAGGAAAAAATCTGTAACTTTTGTCGCTTTTAAGCGCGGCATGTAATCAACTCCTCTAATCGCACGGCTCTATGAACAAAGATATGGCTGATTTTACCCCAGTTTCCCTTATATTATTGAATAATTTATAGATATTTTTGCACGGAGTCGCTCAAGATCAACAAAATAGGACTACTCCAATGTGAAATTTCCTAAAGAATCGAATAGAGTATTTTTCAACCACCGCAGAGGAGTGTGGTAAAATCAGCTAAACAGGGGTTCACAGGGCCGTGCGGAACATAAAACCTCTATTCGGCTTTCCAGGAAATTTCACATAGGACTAGCCCTATTTTGCTGATTTTGAGCGAGAGCAAAGATATTTTTAAATTATTCAATATATAGAGAAAGTGGAGTGAAATCAGCCATATCTTCGTTCACAGAGCCGTGCGGTGGTTGTAAAAACCTTTTTTAATTCTCCAGGAAATTTGACATAGGATAGGCCTTATTTGGTTGATCTTGAGCCACTCCGAGCAAAGATATCTAAAAATTATTCAAGAATACATGGGGGAATGGGGGTAAAACCAGCCATATCTTCGTTCACAGAGCTGTGCAGTAGTTGAAACAGATTCAATTCGATTTTCCATGAAATTTGATCAATTTCAGTTGGGTAGGCAATATGCAGCTGTGGTCGAGCAAGCAAAGCTTCATCACTACTGGAACGGTAAACAAGGAAATATACCGTGAAGAATGCCTAAAGAAGCGATTGTTACGATTGTTGTTCCTACGCAGCCATGACGCTCTTTTGCTATTCTGGCTTGATTTATAATCTTGTCACTACGCCAAAGATGTTTTGGAATGGTATAAAGCGCATCGTACAAGAAGGCGGTAAAATATATTTAAGTCTCGGCACATTGTAGACGAAATATGCGTATTTGTCAAGATAAGCAAAGGTAGTTGGAATTAAATGGAATATACTAATTTTTCTTCTAATTTCTAGTTATATTTTCTGTATTATTCTGCATTATTTGGCATGGATTGTATTAGTCAGTGTCTTAATTGATGACTAAGCGACTATTTGAAATCCAACTCCAACTTCTTCAAAATGCCCTATAGTTCAGATCTGACGAAATGGTTTGATACGGATGCTTCCGACGTATAGAATACATCATCAGTGCCCTAAATAGCGATAAGATGACTCGTGCGTCTAAGAATGGCTAGGATAAGATAAGATATTCAATGGCTTTGTATTTGCACCGATAGTTCAGCGTGTAATTGAAAGTAAAGAGGTTATTTTGTTGTCGTTTGTCGAGAAAGAAACCCGAGCCGGAAGTCATAGTTTATGTGCTGCACTTGTCGAAAGGACGAAAAAGGAGGAAAATAGTGAAATGAACAAAGAGAAGAATTACAATCTATTGGGAAAGTATTTGCTCGTCTAATTACTGTCATACGACAGTAACTTTTCTGAAATGAAGATATGAAGAGAGAGTGTTGATAGTTCCTTCTGTTGTACGGCACCCTGTGAATTTTCAGAATACAAAAAACAATTATAATATTTTGAATTGTTTGAAGGTATTCAGTTGAGAGCGGTAAATATTTTATTACAAGAAAATTGAATACATATTTAACTAGCTAGGTCACTGTTCCCTTGTAAAAAAGTGCACATCGTCAAATCAGGTGAAATCGATCAGTGGAGTAAATCGGTAAACTTACCACACAATAACAATTGATTAAAACATCTCTGAAATCTTGCGTTGTGATGTGATGTGAAGTGACGAGATAAGAACTCACTATCAGGGCAAAGATTACCTATGCCTGTGGGGACTATCTTCAGCTGGTTGCCTCAGGAAAATAGCCTACGTGATTGCTTGCTGTAGCAAGGTCAGTCGATCTCAATAAGGACCTTCGAAGAACCCGGCCAGTAGGCCACGTGACTTGTTCAGTCAACAAATCCTACGACTGCCCTAGGCCATACCCCCCACCAATCCCAGTTATATAGTTGTTATAAGACAATGAAAAATTTTAGCATAAATGATGATTTATAAAAAATTTTGGTACAATATGGAGAAATTAACGGCCTTATTGAAACTAGCATAAAAGTAGTTGGGTTAGGTATTCACTAAACAGTTCACTTTCTAGGATTTGACCTTATTTAAGCTTAGCTACTTTACAAGATTCATTTAAGTTACTCATTTGTACTGAGATATTGCAAATTTCTACTGTTCTAGTGAAACAGTTGATTCAAAATTTAAATAACTTCATACCTGTATCTATGTTTTATCATACATTCAAAGAATATAACATTCAAAGTATCTTTGACTGCTTGTTATTCGTATAAGACTTATATGCCTGCTCGTTTTACAAGGTCTTAAATTTCTCCATAAAAATTAAAATATCGTCAAGGACAACAATGTTATTTATACACAACCGCAAACTTCAGTATGTATATGGCATTTAAAAACAGAAAATAAGTTACTGACTAGACTATAAGTGGCTAAAGTATAGTCAATAGGAGATAATAATATGTACACAATATAAACGGACATGCCATCCGTTTTTCTTCTAATTTCCTAGTCGTGTAGGTACTCCACTAAATAGCTCAAGCCCTCTTAAATCAATGAAGGTATTATTTTGAATGACATGTTGTGGAAAATCTTATTTTTACTGTCCTAGTTACATTTCACAAGAAGATATTTGAGATATGACTTCTGATTTCTGAAATAAGTGGCTTATTTTACCATAATACCACTTAAAAAAAAATTTATATCTTTGAAATCTCGAGTTGGCTACAAATTGTTTAGCTAGAACATGTGTAACTTATAGTTCGGACGTTTCATGCGGGAAAAATGTCCGATGCTGAATTAAGCTCGATGGGGAAAAAATCATAGACTAATAATACTGGTTGAACATATTTTTTCACAATAAGTTGCATAGTTTAAACTTTAAAGTTCACTAGATAATTTTTGCATGTACACTAAAGGATGAGTGCTGTTTAATAATTGTGGAAGTTCAAACATTTTACTTTACAATCGATCAATTAATTTACTTCAGTGGAGTTACAAATTGCTTCGAATCTTAGAACAATCCCATTACGTCTCTCTGGAGAGATATTCTGATTATTATGAAAAACTAATAAGAATAATAAGAAGCAGCTGTCTTGTAGTTTTAAGGCAACGCTTAGTGTCAATCTTATCGGACTGTCCCTTGTAATTTTTTTTTTTTGAAGAAAATTAATTTTAAAAAGGTTCCAAAACCATGCATTTTGAACCCTTTTCAAGGGTGAGCCATAAAGCCAGATTCGACTCTTGGTGGATTCAATAGTAGCAATGCTAACTTAATGTCTCTTTGTCTCTATGCTTCATCCGGTATTTACACAAACAAAATGATTCAATAAATCCGAACTTTTCATGAAAAAACAGCCAACAGAAAAGTCGTTTCAAAAACCTAATCAAAATATTCATAAAGTTGTGTTTAGTTTATCAAAAGTTCTATATCACATATCGCGAAAAACCGCACACGATTCCGCACCGCCTTTGAGATGCTCTCCGAGTTGGATTGGATTTCGCAAGAAAGGTCTAATCCCAAGCCAGAAATAAATCCAACCACAGCTACGGACCAAATACCGCGTTGCTGCTTCTACTGAAGAACGAAAGAAATAAAATCCGAAATCCGAGAAGGCCATCGTCTTGAAAGTTACATTTGCATAAGCTTGAACGAGGTCGTAATTTTTTTTTGCATAAAAAAGTGAGACAGGCTTTTCGTTGATTGCCTACCCGATGAATTTGACAATATTCTGATTAAAATGTGTCCAAAAATGTAAATGAACAGCTCACTAACTAATCAAGCGAGCATGATATTCATTCGCCGAGTGTAATGACAGCTGGAAGGCAGAACTCGGAAATAATGCCTCAAACATCTCCCACTCTTCTGAATGATCCTTCTGGGGATGCTTCCAAATTAACCCCTTAATTGACTGGCAAAACTATAGCCCTAGCAGCACAATCATCGGTAAATCATAAGCTCAGTTTATTTATACACGATGAAAATTATTGCCAAGACCGGATAAATTTGTTTAGGTTGTTTGCGAGTTTAAACAGATTGTGTAGAACTGTTATTGCGAAAACAAGTTTCCAAGCTGCCCTTCCAAGCACGCCGACACGCCGAAGACCATCTCGATCTCGATTGCCATTCGTTTTAGTGTGTACAGTTTCCCACATACACCGACTTTCAGGAAAAGTCCTGCACTTTGCCTGGCAGCAGATATCTCCTAGCCTTGGTCTAATAAATCATTGGAATGACTCTGTGTGACTTTCTGTTTCTTGCTTTCGGGATAAACAACGTTGTCAAGGCGCAAATAGCGTCCCATGGATGGAGTACTAAATCCTGATGCGGAAGGCACCCACCCCCTCCATCTCACCAATCCGAGTGGTGCAGCTTCCAACCGCTTCGGTAGAAGAGAAACAGTCCGGGTTTTCACTTGGAGAATGGACTGTCCTGTTTGTTGAACATAAATTCTATTAAATTTTCTCCGCTGGCCGAATGGCTACCCTACCCCATGAACCCCACTTAATAGCTCTGACGTCGGATGATTCACGACTTAACGGGGCGGGATGATGATGGAGAGGGTACGGAAGAATGACCATGGTGGTTTTGTGTCTTGGCTGTTGTTGTTTTTTTTTTAAGAATAAGAAAGTGGACGATAAGTGAGTGAATTAATGAGCGAGAAGATTGAATCAAGTCTCATATAATTGAATCGCTGTGGTGATGAAGTTTGCCACTTGATGAATTGGCGCGAGATGGGTGGGAGTGGTTCGTTGATGTTGGCGGCTTCTTAATCAAAAGGGATGAGTTCATTGGAATGAGGATAGGGGTCATTCCATCCAAAGTGTCTGTAAGACTTGTAGTTGACATTGCCGGATTTTGACGAAACTTTGAGGAATAACTCACCAGGCACCTAATTGGAAATGATTGAAATTATGTTACAGTTGGACCCATTGCGACCATCTCCTTTTTGATTATGAAAAAAAAACCTTTTTTCTATTGTTTATGTCTCCGTTATTATGATGTCTAAAAATAGTTCATTAAATGAGAAGGGATTCAGGAAAATACAACTTTTTGGCAGCAGTGTTGGCAATAAACCCTTAAAAAAGTAAATTACATTTTTCGTAAAATGAATATGATTTGATTGGAAAATAATACATATAAAATCTTCGAAACAGTTATATTGAGGACTGTAAATCACTTGAGGAATTTAAAAAATCGTTTGCAAGGCCATATTGCCAAACAAGCCATAGGCACATCGCGTCGAATAAGAAAAATAATATTTGACTAACTCTTAATGGATTCGATAGAAAGTGGTCCACAACCTTTTTTTTTACGTAGAATGAACATGTTTCAACACAAAATTTCTCAGTTTGTCATTTTTCATCTATCATATTAGTTTCAGATCTTGCCGCAGAGATGGCACTGCAGTCTATCTTTTCCAAATGAAGCGGTTGAGAGTTGCCTTGTTGGGCACTGTTTTTCAGTATGTCAATTATCGTCTTGTGAGATTATCACATTAGTTCCAGAAATTGACTCAAAGTCTATCTTTTCATAATGAAGCTCTAAAAAGTTGCTGCTTTGTCCAAAGTTTTTTAGAATGTCATGTCATGTCATGTCATGTTTTTCGTCTTTTGAAAACTGCATATTAGTTAATGATCTTTTCGCAAGGAACTCTGCAGACTATCTTTGTCAACTGAAGCTCTAGAGAGTTGCCATCACCGGAAAAGTTTATCATCTTGATATTTTTCGTCTTTTGGCCTTATCATTTCCAAATATTTCAGCAGAGATGGAGCTGTAGTCTTTGTTAGTCAAATGAAGCTTGAGAAAGTTGCCGTCTTAGGCAAAAAAATGGTATATTTCGTCATTTGCATTATCATTATTTCAACCATATGTAGTTGTAGAGAGACGCTATTTTCAGCAAAGTTATTGACGATGTTTCCAGTTATCGTCATAGAACATTCCCTAGCAAAGTAGAATAACAAACTGATATCACATAAGTAACAAGTTTTGTTATCTCAGATGTCATTTTGATCTCGTCTGTTATCGCATAACAAATTTAGTCATCAACATCGACAAATTTTGTTATCATCTGTTATCAATTTTTAAGAACGATTTTCGACGAACATAACTGAATTCTATCAGCATGCTGACGAATGCTGAATATTACCAGCATGTGATGTATATGAAATTGAGCTTCTTACCAGAAGTACAACTTCAGTTTTAAGTATATGAATTTGATATCATGATGATAACATAATTTGAAAATATCTCAAGAAATTTGTTTATATCACAAAATTTGTTATCAAAATGAACTCGATGATAATAAAACGAGTTAATATTGTGATATCCAACGAACATTAATTTGTTATCACTCTTGTTATGTTGCCTGTTTATTCAGCCTAAATGATAACATATTTAGTGATCAAACACTGATAATATGATATTAGAACTTGTTATCAATTTGGTATAAAACTTTGCTCGGGTTGTCATATTAGTTTCAGATTTTGCCTCATAAATAGCACTGCAGCCTATCTTAGCCAAGCTCTGAAGAACTGCTGTGTTCGGCAAATTTGTTAATATTGAGGCAATTAGTCTATATCCGGCAAATGACGTTCTTGGGAGAAGGGGGGAGATTTTACCTTACTGGAAATCAGAGATCGTGCACTTGTCTATTTTTACTGTTTTAAAAGCTTATCAAAAGCAACTTATCAGATTTGTTTTAGATCGTATCGCCAAGATGGCGCTGTTATCAATCTGTAAGCTCTAGAAATTTCATTTGACTTTATTTAGCTTCTTTTGATAATGATAGACTGCATTGAAATGTCTGCGGTAAGATCTGGAACTATAAAGATGACATACAACATACTGAGAAACTCTTTCCAAGATGGCATCTCTCTAGAACTTTATTTAGCGAAGGCTGGGCTGGTTTACCTGCCATCGTAGTCACTCAAATACCTTTTGGATATTTTCGTAACTTGTCTGGGAGTGTGATTCGAACTCGTGATTTTTTTTTTTTATCTTTATTTAAGTGGCTTTCAGCCTCCTGGGCTGGTTCGCCACCGAACTCGTGATTTTGGTGTGAGAGGTATGGATGTTAACCAGTACGCCGGGGCCGCCCCCATTTAGCATAGATAGACTGCCGGTCTATCTTAATGGCAATATCAATATCATAATTTGGAACTAATATAATAATATCAAAAGACGATACGTTACGCACTGGAAAATGTTACTGAATATGTCAATTAACTACAATCAGTCTTTTTTTAGGTGCGATGGAAATCTGCACCCAGATATCTGAACAACTCAGGGTGTGGGAATGAGGGTGCCAACTCATCGACTCCCTAAATCTTACCCGTGCCTTAAACCCTGGTCCCTCCCCGGAACCATCTTTCGGTGTTATTTCGGGGAGGGGCTATTGTGCTTATTAAGCACCCACTGTGTCTAACTACTTAGGGCTTTTTTTTCCTCTGTTCGGGACATAAATCACTGCGACCAGTAATTTGATCTATTGTAGTATATCCCGTCCCTAGTAGCACCTTTGTTGCCATTCAGTTGAAATAACATAAATATGACTTGCTAAGTCATAATCAAGTTACTACAACTAATTATGATCATAGTGTGCTACTTGGGGTATCCTTTGTTTAGTGCATGTCGAGTTACTCCATCACTATTGAGACATAATGAAGTATTCGGTGTTGTTACAGTAGTCAGGGCTTAAGTAGTTAGGTGTTCCCTGCAACCTGCCGTTGGTCGTTTCGCCATTTTTGTTGGAGATCACGGACAATCTGGGAGGCTGCTATGCATATCGATTCCCAGATGTCCCGGTTTTGGCACATGCTCTGGATCAAACTATACGGAGTCGTGTCGTGACCGGTTACGGCTATCATGCCGGATCTCGCGCCGTCGAACACATGTTCCGCAGTTTTCTCGACTCCCGTGAACTCGCTTTATGCGGAGGACTGTGCATAACCATATTTGTGCAGGTATTGTCTAAAACAGCCGCAGACAATATCTGCGTTAAGTGGAAGTTTACTTCACGGTGTGCCTACTGATCCACCTGGTTAATTCCGGAATTAGTCGGTGGGTCCACCGACCTTTGGTTGAGTTTTTCCAGTTCCTTTGCCACTTAACCATGGATGTGGCTCTAGTGGTCTTCCGAATGCCTCTTGTTCCACATTGTTCGAAGCATTCTACGTCCTCTTTTATGACAATGCCTATTGGTATCATCCCCGCTGGGACGCAGACCGCGTCGCGTGATACCGTTCGGTATGCACTAACCACTCTTAGGCACATAAGCCTGTGCGTACTCTCTAGCTTACTTGCGTAGCTCTTGGTACTCAAGGCGGTGATCCATGCCGACCCAGCGTACCTCAGTATGGGCAGGGCGACACTGGCCAGGAGTTTACGCTTACTCCCTTGCACCGACGAGCTATTCAACATCATGTGGTCGACGTGACTGATAACGGACAGCTTATCGTCGATAATGGCCCCAAGAATCCTCAAAGACCTGTTCGAATCGATTGTGCAGTTACCTGCACTAATCGTCGCGTGTTGCACCAATTTTCGGTGATTTACCACCGTGACCTCGGTCTTATGGTGGACTAGTTCCAGTTTTCTGGAGCTCATCCATCTCTTCACAATTTCGATGGAGTGCGAGGCCGTTAACTTGAACTCTTCGATGGCTTCACCACATATCTCCAGGGTGATGTCGTCCGCAAACCCGACAATCTTCACCCCGCCCGGGAACTCAAGCCGTAGTACCTCGTCGTACATCGTGTTCCAAAGCACCGGACCCAGGATCGAACCTTGTGAGACGGCAGGTACAGGTACAGGTACCCAGGAACCTGAAGGCGTTGGAGCGAGTCGGCGATAGTCACCCAACTGGTGCTTTTGAAACGATCACCTGCAGCAGCTCTGATGAACGCTCAATTGGAGCCGCTAATCCTCTGGTTTTGGCCATTATTACCAGCTAGGTGTCACCCCACTGCTGAAGTTTATATCGATTATCGATCCGGCTCCGTTTCTATGGTAGACACTCTTGGTACCCACGTTGACTAGGTCCACATTGAGCCTAGCCAAGGCCTCCAGAAGAATCTAGCCCCTGGGGTTGGTAAGGCGGCTCTCCCACTCGAACGCCCAAGCGTTGAAATCCTCCGCTATTACCAACGGGTTAAGGCCAGTTAGCTCAGTTGTCATACGATCGGGCATGTTAGAAAACTGTTCAATCGACTATCTTGGCGGTGCGTAGTAGCTGCAGAAGAACATTCTATTCACTTTTACAACCGCGAAGCCTTCATTGTGGTACACCCAACCTCCTGAACCGGACACTAGCTCGTCGTCCATAATGCCGCCATATTGGACCTGCCCCCAACCCAGTTAACACTGTCGGCTGGGATGCGGTATGGGTCGGAAATAATGGCGATATCCGATGCCGACTCGTGAGCTATCTGACACAGCAGTTGCTGGGTGGCCTCACAATGGTTCAAGTTTAGTTGGGTTACCCGTATTACGATTGGCTCGTTGATATACCCTTAAGAGCCGGGCACTTGTCCCCCCCCCCCCTTCCCTCGCATGACGTGCTTATCATCTGGTTTTCCGACGCTCATAAAGCATTTAGGGGGACCTTTGCAGTCCCACGAATTGCATGCCAGCATGCTTTCGGCGGCTGATTTAGGCTAAGTGGGAAAATGGACCATCCCATCTTTACCTTTGCCACTTTCAACGCTGCGTCCGCGTCATCTACCGTTAGCCTTATCGTTGCCACCTGGATCCCGAGCGAACCCTTCCGCAGTCGTATGTCTGCGGTGGCATCCTCGACCTTGCACTGTTCCTTAAGTGCAGTGGAGATCTCGTTTACCTTGGTGATCTCATCCAGGTGCTTGCACTGGATCGTCACCTGTGAGACAAGGGCGCGTACCTCCACACCCTCACATAAGGCCTGTCTTGTCAGGTCTCTATAAGCCGGGCAATTTAGTAGTGTTGTCTTCTTAAGCTCTAGGAGCATCTCGCCGGTGTGAGTATGGCGTATACTCCGCACATCGGCGCTTAGGCCCGCCAGTGTAGCGTCCTTGCGCCTCGCTCTCAAGACCTCGGAGTACTTCGACGCCTCGGTCTTGACGATGAGGTCCTATCCACGGAGACCTGTTGCTTCTCAATTTCTTTTTTAGTCGTGTTTTCCTTGCCACGCTTGGGGACTTCACTCGTCCCCATCTTGGCACTAGCGTCTGTTTTTGTGCTGATTATCGTTGTCGGGCGAGACCAAGAGACCACTCTTGTGCTGGACGGCGTGCCTTTTGGTGCTGGGCTTAGCGCTGGGATTCCCTCCTTGCGGCCAGACGGAGCTGGGTTTTCTTCCCAACTGGGGGCGTCGGATACTATCCGCTTCTTAGAAGCGCCAGGTGCCGTTTGACCCGGGAACTGCCTAGCCCGCTTGGAGGTCCCTGCCCCTATCCCTGTTGTTTAATAACCCCGAGCACCACCAGGGCTTTTGGCTTTCGTATTTGGTGTTCTGAGTGCACTAACAAGACGGTAGTTCCAGAAGAGCTGCCTTGGGTGTGACAGGCTCTTCATCCATCGATATTTTTCCACATCAACCTGGCCAGGTCCTTATGATCAGCGCACAGTGGGCAAGAACTGATGAAAACTAAAGAAAAAATCTGTAACTTTTTTCGCTTTTTAGCGCGTTTTGTAAACAAGGTATAATCAGCCATATCTTTGTTCACAGAGTCGTGAGGTAATTTAAACAACTTCTTTTCTGAATCCTAGAGGGTTTGAGCTGTTTAGTGGAATACTTGTAACTATATTAGTTATTAGTACGAGACACTGAAGAAGTCTGCACATTGTGGACGAAATACGCGTATCTGTCGAAGATAAGCAAAGGTAGTTGGAATTAAATGGAGATTACTAATTTTTCTTCTAATTTATAGTTAGTAACTTCTATTCGTTTTTCCATGAAATTTTACATAGGACTAGTCTTATTTGGTTAATCTTGAGCCACGCCGTGCAAAGATATCTATAAACTATTAAAGGATACAAGGGTAAGTGGGGTAAAACCAGCCATATCTTCGTTCGCAGAGCCGTGCGGTAGTTGAAACAGCTTCTTTTCGATTTTCCAGGAAATTTCACATTGGGCTAGCCTTTTTTTGTTGATCTTGAGCCTCTCCGTGCAAAGATGTCTATAAATTATTCAAGAATATAAGGGGAAGTGGGGTAAAATAAGCTATTTAACTCCACAACCATATCGGTGATTGAGACCAGTTCCATTCGTTTTCCCAGACAATGTCCAAGCGGAAATGACCTTGTTTACAAGCCGCTCTAAAAAGCGACAAAAGTTACAGATTTTTTTCTTAGTTTTTACCAGTTCTAGCCCACTGTGGGATGGGAGGGAAGTTTTGATCAGATTTCTACTTAAGAAGATGCTCAGAACTCATGCTACCTTCATGGACATCTGGAGTTGGAAGTTGGATGGGGTTGTGCGGGAAACTTTCCTTGGTGAGAAAGTGACAAAACTGAGAAACTTAATGCACTCCTTTGAAATCCGGTTTTCTGGGTTGGAACACAAGTGTGTCCAAATTGTATCCAGGCTCTTCTTGCGTGTTAGTTTGTCTGTCGGTTCGGAGCACTAACTCTTGTCCAAACCATACTAATATAGGTGTAGATGAATTTGAATTGTCCATAATAGATGAGGCATCTACCTCAAAATTAACAAAAATAGAAGATTTTCTGAGTACAGTCCGTAAAATAACTACATCAATTATTCGTAAGGACCTTGTAAATAGAGGTTTTAGTGTACTATTTTTTTTAAGTATTTCTCTTTTTCTTCAATTTATACCGAGTTTTTTCTGGAGAAAGCTTAGCCCGCCACTGCCAAACTTTTAGAAGATCTTAGACGTGTGGTTTTACAGCAAATTAGTTTATCGATTTGAACTCAAATAACCCATTTAAACCTTCAAAATAGTCCATGGAAATATTTACACCTTAAAAGCTCCACCATTAGAATCAAATTGAACGAAAACTGAAACAGCCGCCATTCATAAATTCATGTGACTTCAAATCCGTCGAATTGCACATTTCCCAACAAGAACAGAGAAAAAAAAACATTTTCCAGCTCGCGAGATCCCGTGCCTGTTTGTTTGTGTTCGTCATGCGCCCCCATCTCCCCTCACCCCCGACCGGCCTACCCGGCCTGATATGGACTATCCACGTTTATTTACGTGGTTCGGTATTTTAACGTTTTATGACCTTTGCTCTCCGTTTATGTATGCAGTTCTATAAAATTTCCACCGACCGGACGATAAAGCAGGTGTTTTGTTTGTTCAGTTCGGAGCTGAAGCTGACTCGTTGGTCCAAACAGTGGCATCTTGAATTCCGGGTTCTGTTTGGTGAAAAAACAAGACGGGAGCATTAAAGAAGCATATAATCTTTCTTCTGTTTTTATACAAAACGTCCGAGCACTGGCTTACGTTTCGGAAATTTACCCGCAGATACAGTAAAGTTTAACTTTAAACAACGCTGTCCATCGGGAGTTTCCGCATGAACAGAGCGGGAGGAAGGGGGAGAGTATAGCTCTGCTTGCCAAGGGATCACAGGAAAAACACGAGTGAGAAAACTTTGGGAAATTTAATTTACGTGTGATGGAATTGGGAGAAAGCCAGCCGGAGAAAGGTCGTTCAGCTCGGCTCTGAACTGAAGTGGGTCCCTCTAGTGGGGCAAGGGCACAATGAGTGCTTCATATTTTCTGTCGGTTTCGGTTCCCTTTCTTGTTGCCATGCTCGTTGCGTTACGACAAAGTACGACTGGTGAACACGAGATGAACTTTTCTGGAACACCCGAGAGAATAACGTCATTGCATAACAGGGCAGAAAAGTGAACCGAAAATATTTGGGGAACGGTGTACGAATGGTTCGGCGGAGTTTTCTAGTAAACAAGTATACAAATTATGTTCAGAACAAAGGGGCGCGTTTTGTACCCTTTTCTCCCGCCGGTCTGGGAGGATTAACCTGTTTCTTTTGGAGGGAATTTGCGGTTGATGGAATTAAGGCTGTCAGATACGCATTTGTGCTATTATTGACATTGAAATTTCCCTCTACTTCAGGAAACATAACTCACATCTGCACTGACGTTTCTTTGATTCACGATTCGGAAGAAAGATTGATACATGAAGTCCGTTCAAGTGTGTGTAATGCATTCGGAAAAAAAATTCTATTCAAGTTGCTTCCTCACTTGACGATCAAAAGCCAATAAGTACAAACTGCATTGCGTCGTTTGCCCGTGTCCATTTCAGATCTATTGACTGTAAATTGTACTTATTGAAATGCAAAGTAAGCTCTTCACATTGGCCATTCAAAATACATTCGATTTTTTTTCCCAGTGCTGAATTTTCACACTTGCATTAACATTCAGTGATGCAGATGTGGTATGATGATGATGATGATGATGATGATGATGTTGTTGTTGATGCCAATTTTCTCATTTAAGATATGCAGGCACGAAGAATACTAATAGAATTCGTGTTGAAAAGATGTAAACAAGCACGTGCAGCAGGGTGGAAATGGATTACAGGAGAGAAGCTATGATTGGTACTAGGGGTAAAATGCACTCCTCATGAAATTAGCCAATTTCGTTTATTAAATGTTCAAAATATTCCCTTCATTGTGATTAAACTCATTGATCTAATCTGTTGATTGTGCATGTTACTAAAAAACTCAACTAGAGTTAGGGACATAGGGACAAAACGAGCCACTCAACGGGGCATTATCCATAACAACACTGATAGACAAAATAATATGCCAATCTTGTAACTTTTGGAAGCATGGTTGGATTTTTGTAAGCTGTATCGTTTTATTTCGTTCTGCAGCTCTGAAATTTTAAAGGGTGTCCCATATCAAATTGCATCCCATAGGGTGTATTCTCTTGAAAATTTGGGTAGCATTAGTTCAGAGTGTTTACGATGATGTATTTTTATCGCGGTCAGTTTTTCGAATATTGGAAAATTAGACAAAATTCGCACCTGTGAAATCCTCAACTCTCTCAAAACAAAATACGGTGGGAAAGTCACGGGCCCGGAAACTGTACACTCAGATGCTGTTAAAGCCTCATTGTCTCATCATGGATGATGAGACTTGCGTCAAGGCGGACTTCTGGCAGCTTCCGGGGCTACTGTTCTTCACCACTCAGCACAAGTTTATGCTACGAAGGAAGCTAGAAAGCAGAAACTTTCATAGTTTGCCCAGAAATACACGATTTGGCAAGCAATATGCTCATGTGACAAACGAAGTGCGCCGTTCGTGACTACCGGGGCTGAAATCAAGGAGATCTACCTCAAGGAGTGTGTACAGAAGCGTCTGCTTCCTTGAAACAACACGAGGGCCCTACGATCTTCTGGCCGGATCTAGCTTTGTGCCACTATTCAAATGATATCCTGGACTCCTCAACTGGGTCACTTAAAAATGAAAAGTGAACATATAGGTATACACATATGTTTTGGAATATTCTAGGTCTCCCAAACTTTCCTGGAAAGCAGATCATGGACTATGCCGCTAAGACATTTGAGCATATGATCTACATAGGTGAAACATGTCCAACAATGTTCAAGAAGTGTGTAATAATTATCGGTCATCCATTTCCATTCATATCAGTTGTTCAAGTCTCTCCAAATTGTCCTGGAGTTCAGGGCAAATGATCTACTAGATCAATCATGGCTGTGCTACTATGCCCTTAGCAACGCAGGGGTTTTAATATATTTCCCTCCATAAAATATGTTCTAGGTTCTCCAAATTTTACTCAAACAAACTCACGGAGGCTGTGTGCATAAAAAGCAATCTATTTTTATGCATATCAGATCCTTTGTTACCCAAATCATCCTGGAGTTCAGATCAAATGATATACTAAATCAACCATAACTGGGCTGCTGTCCTTAGTAACGCAGCATACCCCAACAGACTCAAAGAGACTATACGAATGGAATATAGTCCGTTTCCTTCCATGTAAGATGTTCTAGGTTCTCCAAATTGTGCTGGAGCTTAGATAGTTCGTGGACATTAGTTCAACCAAGAATAATGTAATGCCCCTAACATTGTACAATGTCTTCGCCGATTTATATTACCTGTGCGCATCGTTTTTGACTCATTTCCATTTATATTTGTTGTTGATGTTCCAGGTCGTTATTGAGTTCAAGTAATTTTTTTTTTAATCAACCACAGGTATAATATAGTTCTTATAGCAGAAGCATACGCAAACAGACCCACGAAGGCTGTGTACATAACAAGCAATCTATTTTTATGTATATCAAATATTGCATGTTCCCCAAATCCTCCTGGATTTTAGTTCAAATGATTTACTAGATCTACTGAGGACGGTAAAGTTAATTATGAGTACACCTGAAAATTGCTGTATTTAAATATATTCTATTAATTTCGCAACTAAAATTCATTGACATTTTTTATTGACCATCTAAAAAGCCCATTCAGGGATTTTTGCTACTTTGCGCGTTGGACCATTCCAATTGTTGTTCCACACTTTTTTTTGCGCAATCTCTGATGGATATTTCCTCTTTTTCTTCAAAAACTTGTGTTTGTCCAAATTTGGGTTTGATGCAATTGTTTTTCTACCTAGGCCGTTGTTATGCATAACAAACCGGTTAATCGCATTTTGGACTGCGCAGATACTAACACCTTCTTCTTTTGTTAATTTTCTCAGCGACAATGCAATACTTGGTCACACTCGATTTTCGCTTTTCGTCCGTAAGACCTCGCATTGTTTTGCTTGAAGTAAAACTTAAACTTTTAATGAAGGTTTTCGTTTGTTTACAAGGCGTTTACACATTGACACTAGCTGTCAAAATAAGTCATAGTCTTTTTCATACAGAACCTCAAAGGTGTACTAGTAATTAGTGGTACAGCCCTTAGAGATCAAATGATCTAATACATGAACCATCAACCCACACCTTTAAGGATTAAGGACCATACCTGCGTCACTTTGTTTCGCCAAGATGCTCGGTTTAAGTCTTTATTTTCTCACTTAGGGAAGTTAGGATCTTTTGGTGTTCATAGTGGGCATGACCTACGGCTTTTATGCGTGCTGGAGTTTCTCTGCTGCAGTTATCTGACGTCTCCATCTGATCCGAGATATCCAAACTCATCTACCTCCTCAAACTCATCGCTGTCGATAATCACACTTCTGCTAGTGCGAACGTTATCGCGCTCGGTCTTCCTGCATGCAAATTCTTTGTCTTCGACATATTCATCCTCAATTCAACCTTGAAGGCTTCCGTTTTAGGCTTGTGTACTTCTCAAGTAACCGCCTGAAACGTTTTTCCGTCAATGTTCACGTCATCAGCGCAGCAAATGAATTGTCTTGATTTTCCGGATCTACGCCACCCAGGTGTTCATCGTAGTGCTGCTTCCACCTAACCTTATCCTAACAGGCATCGGCTAGAGGTGCAAAGCCTTTACGGGATGCGCTGCGTTTCTTGAAGAACTTCCGCGTTTCTTAAGAACGATACAACTATACATTTCAACTTATTCAGTCGGCGCTTCTGATCCCTCAATAGAAGGACCTTTTTTTGCTTCTGTACTGTGTTAACAACACACGCAAATTCTACTAGAAGTTGAACAGCTCACGCAAAGGTTACGAACCACAAGCCGATATGTGCAGAGACCTGGAACATCTCACATATGAAGTGAGTGTGAGGTGATTAAACGGTGGAAACAGTACTTTGAGGAGTACCTGAACGGCAAAGTTACAGCGAACAGGATGTCATCGTGCACCTTGCCAAAGTGTGGTCAGGATCTACATTTTAGAAAAAGCCGACTTCTGATACTACTAAAACCTGTTTCCTTGTTGCACCAATCATACCAGGAGTGCCAAATGGTATTACTTCTTGGGGTGATTATGAAGCCATAGAGCTCTTACTCCTTGCCTAAACTATTTACCTCCGCCTACCTTAGTTGAACAATTGAGGTCCCACTTCCTGAGCCAATCAGCTCTCACCCTCTACGCAATCGACTCGAGTAGTCTCCGACGGTGGACCAACCATACAACGACGGAGTGTTCCCAAACGTTGGAATATCTCCCAAGATCGACAGCCCGCTGCTCCACTAAACTCCACTCGCTTCTTGATTCTCCCGCCATTGTCATTTTAGAGCCGACATGATTTGCGTAATGGCTCCATTTAACGCATTCCACGCACTTTTGTCACAACACATTCCATAAATGACGTTAACTGGGCTGGTAAGGTAAAATATTACCTCTCCGTGCTTCCTTTTCATCCAGATCAAATCCGGAATGAGCAGGTGCGTCCATCGACCGCTCTCACCCGTGTCCCATTCTCGTTGCAATTTGGCTATCGACTCCGTTCTCACCAGCTTCCTAACTCCTCTAATATTTCTCCGGTCACTATCCTCCGCAAGAGTGATACCTATCGCAATCATTCCAACAATGAGGCATACTGCCTCCGATGAAACAGTTCTGTACGCACTAACGACTCACACAGCCGATTTCGCTTGGTTCTCAGCACTGCGACCCTGGCTGGACCTCCGTAGCTCATTACGGTGATGATACACTAGCCAGTAGACGCCGCTTACTACTGCTAGGTCCGTAGCTATTATTGATTCTGGTTACCGCCTTCGCCTCCTTCCGACAGGCATAATCTACGTGGCTGGTGAAGCTTAGCCGGTCGTCAATCATCACACCCGGATACTTCAGCACGCGCTTCGATCGTTGTACCGCTTTGCAGTTGCTGACCAACAGCACTTCCGTTTTGTGGTGGGCAATCTGTAGCTTCGACGCCTGCATCGAGTTTTAAATTTTGCCGATTGCTTGGGTCGCCAGCATTACCAATTTTTCCAATGTTTCGCCTGTCACTGACAATACGATGTCGTCCGCAAAGCCAACGGTTATAACATGGTTGGGAAGCTTCAGCGTCAGCACTCCGTTGTACATCCCGTTTCAAAGTGTTGGGCCAAGGATTGAACCTTGCGGAACTCTCGCCGTGATGTTCATAGATTTCCCACTGAGATCTTGTAGATCTCAGTAAGTAACTCTTTAGAATGCTGCACAGGTAATCAGTTACCATCATTATGAGCAGCGACTCGGCAATAGCCTTCGAGTTGGCACTATTGAGGGCGTTCTTAACGTCGATCGTCACAACAGCGCAATATCGATCGCCTCTTCGCTTCTGTTTGAACGCCTTGATGACTGACTCGACCACTGTCCGAATGGCACCCTCTGTGGACTTCCCTTTCCAGAAACCGAATTGCATCAGCCAGTGGCGTCTCGTCCATATGTGCACCTCGTGCACTGCACAGTCTAAAATTGTATATTTCATGTATTATTAAATTCATCGATTTAATACTCCGTTAATACACGCAGACAGGGCATTTCAAAGGTGCACCAGATCCTGTATATACCACACGTGGATCGTTTGTAGATGTTTTTTTTTCCTATAACTTGATTGCCGATGAGTT
Source organism: Aedes japonicus (assembly GCA_034211315.2). NCBI lineage: Eukaryota > Metazoa > Arthropoda > Insecta > Diptera > Culicidae > Aedes > Aedes japonicus. The sequence goes on along the minus strand of JASCZW010010198.1, from coordinate 10,657 downwards.
AGTGTTTGTTATGTGCAATTTGTGGTCTGCACAGAGTTGTTTTACTCACTGGCTAGTTGCAATTTTATTCTGTTGTTTCGGAACATTGACAAGGTACTTTTTGTGGCATATCACAAGAGGCTCGGCTAGGAGGAACTATGGAGCAAGATATTGTTGTCAAAATTGACGTCCGGGTTCGAAAGAAAGTGCACAACCGGTTAATTTTCTCACGAGACGCCACTGGCATCAGCGGCTCGGCACAGTTCCTTGTAGCATTCAGACCTGGCCATTCGGAACACCACCCTACGTATCTCTCTATCTGCTATGGTTTTAGCTCTCTGGGCACGTCATCTGGTTCTGAGAGAATTCCACAACAACGCGAAGATTGCTGAGTTGCTCATTCCACCAGTAATTTGGGTGCCGCTTGTTCCTCGGCTCCAGTTTCCTCTCCACAGCTGCGTCGGATGCCCTTAGTAACTTATTCGTCAGCTAGTCCGCATTTCGGTTCGAGAGTTTATTGTCGAACCGAAGTGCCTCAACAAGGAACTTCTTGTCGAAGACCTTTGTCTTGAACTTCCATTGTCCATTTCATCGGCAATGGAATTGCGACAGAATTTTGTTCTACCGGATCGTCAGATGGTTGCTATGGGTATACTCCTCACATACTATCCAGTTCATATTTGTCATCAGCGACGGACTACAGAAGGTAACTTCAATGACGGATTCATGACCGTCCTTGCGAAAGGGCAGCCGGAACCTACATTCGATAGTGTACTTTCTAACATTGCCTGAGCTTCTAACAGGCCTCACCTTCTAGCGTTGGTACATCTGCTGCCCCACTCCACAGTCAAGGATATTTTTTGTCTAAGGATATTTTTGGTAAAAAGGTCGAATGCTTGAAAAAAAAAATCCAAACAATAGCCCTCTTTGTCTTAAAACCGTCTAAACATTGCATAATAAATGTTTATGAAATTTTCAAATCGCAACTGATTTCAAAACAGTTTTAATTTTTATTGCATAAACTTCATTCAATTTTCGTTCATTTGCGTCCTTAAAATAAGAAATCGGTTCAAGAGATATCAAGCTAAACAATGCATTGGGACCTAAGTAACATTGAGAGACTCTCTTCGTTGACTTTCTCTTTGCTTCTCTTTGTTCAAGAATTTTCAACGCACAGTCCGGAGATATAAAGTGTAATCAAGGATCTAATACATCTTGTTTTACGTTAAACGTTCGTCGTTTGTTTTTGTATTTTACGCAAGGACTATTCGTTTTTAAACCGTGTATTAGTTTACTGATCATTTCCGTTTGTTGATTTAAAGTTAGTTTATCACCCGTGTGTCATCAGAAAAGTGGAGTACAACTGTTTTTTCCACATCTGAAGTAGTTATTTCGTTGTTTATTCCGGAGTGAGCGCTATAACTAAAGTCGCCATCGTGAACGCTAACACTATCCAGCAGTAAAATCGTTTAGGCTGAGTGAGTTTGTTTATCGTCGTCGCTAGTACAAAGCAGAGATGGAGAAGAAGCAATGCGCCACATGTGAACTTGAAATCAACGATTTGGAGCCAGTGTCTTGTGGCTTCTGTGAAGCTTTTTTCCACATTAGCCAGCAATGTTGTGGTTTCAATCTGCGGGCATGCAAAGACATTTTTGCGCAAGGGAAGGTGCTGTTCATCTGTCCCCCGTGTAGAAGTGTCTTGAACGGAAGAAGCATCCGCACTTATGTTGCTGATGAGAAAAATTCTCAACCGTTAAACACCAACGGCCTTGCTTTACAACTGCAACAATTATCAGGCATGGTGGAGGTGCTAAACAAAAAAGTTGATCACATTTCATCAGCACCGGCCCCAAATGATCGTCCTGCTACTTTGCCTACGTTCCCTTTGTTGAATGTGACGAATGAAAACGGCACGCCAGTTTGGCCGAGAGCAAGCGCGAAGCGTCGTCGAGACGACTATGGTCAAACCATCAGACCGACTGTTTACAAAGGTACAAAGGAAATGAATTTTGAGGATCTTTCCGTTCCTTCCATCACACCCGCCGCACCGAAACCAGTTTTCTGGCTCTATCTGTCTGGTCTTCAGCCAATGATTACCGACAAGGATGTTGAAAAAATCGTTTCCCGTTGTTTAGAATTAAACGAGCCGATGGATGTCATTCGACTCGTGCCGAAAGGAAAAGATGTATCGAACATGACCTTTGTATCTTTCAAAATTGGCCTCAGCCCAGCTTTAAAAGAGCAAGCCCTCAACGCAGAAAACTGGCCCGACGGTTTGATGTTTAGGGAATTTGTGAATCAACCAAAAAATATGCACCGACGAAAATATACCTCGACCAAGGAATCCCCTTTTGTGACCCCTTTAGAGAGCCCAGCAACAACGGTTTAAATAACAGCGACGATTGCGATGACGATGTCTGGATTTATTACCAAAACGTGCGTGGCCTGAGAACGAAAATCGACTACCTGCTACTAGCGGTGACCGATTGCAATTTTGACGTGGTCATCATGACTGAGACTGGATTGGACAACTGCATTACCACGCAACAACTATTTGGTGCAGGCTTTAATGTTTTTCGTTGTGATCGGAGCCCTGCCAACAGCAGTAAATCCCATTTTGGTGGTGTTTTGGTTGCTATTGCTCAGCAATATGTCAGCCGTGTTGTGCACACCGTGAATGGGCATAGTTTAGAACAAATTTGTGTTTCAGCGACGATCAAAGGAAGAAAGTTTTTAATTTGTGCGATATATATTCCACCGGACAAGAGTCGCGATGTTAGTGTAATTAATGACCACGTTTCCTCTTTGAATGAGCTGTGCGAACATTGTTCATCTGATGAAGCTATTCTGGTGTGTGGTGACTATAACCAACCACGTATGCGTTGGGTTTCAATAGATAACATTGTTCAATGTGATGGTTCTCAACTCCCGCTGTCCAGTAGCGCTCTTTTGGATGGTATGGATTTTTTGTGCCTCAGCCAAAAGAACCTTGTGCGGAATCACCTCGATCGCACTCTCGATCTTGTGTTTTGTTTGCCTGATTGTGTGTCAAACGTGAATAGATGCTCAACTTCGTTGCTTCCCGTTGACTCTCATCACCCCCCGCTTGAAATTTCTGTACCTGCACGTGTTGTTTGTGATGAACGCATTGAAAATCAATTGGAGCGACCGCTGAACTTTCGTATGATTAATTTTGTTGCGCTCTCGGATTACTTGGAAACCGTTGACTGGAATGCAATAACTGCTAGCAATAATATTGATGAGATGTCGGAAACGTTCTGTTCCGTTTTGAACGATTGGTTTGTTTATAACGTCCCAAGAATTAAGCCACCAGTTTCACCCGCATGGAGTAATTTCGATTTACGGGATTTAAAACGTTCGCGTAACAGTTGCCAACGGAAATTACGACGTCATCGATCGCCTAGCAACAAAAGAAATTTTCAACAAGCCAGCAATGCGTACCGATTTTTGAATGCCACGCTATATAAATCTTACGTTTTGCGTGTGCAAATGAGTCTGAGAATTAACCCTCGTAGTTTTTGGAAGTTTGTTAATGCCAAACGAAAAAGTGCAACTATTCCAACCAACGTTTGTTTGAACGACACGGCTGCAGCGTCTGCAACAGAGTCCAGTCAGTTGTTTGCTGAGCATTTTGCGTCCGTATTTGCAACGAACCCTGCTTCAATATTGGAAATCGAAGAAGCCATACGTGATGTTCCCGCTGGTTTTGTTGATCTTGGAGTTTTTGATGTAAATCCAGAAATGGTCTCAATGGCTGCAAAAAAGTTGAAACGTTCGTTTGTTCCAGGCCCTGATGGTTTGCCTGCAGTTGTAATCTGTCATTGTATTGCCGTTTTAGCACAACCATTGTGTGATATTTTCAATTGTTCACTCCAGCAAGCAAAGTTTCCTCGCATCTGGAAAAAATCGTTTATGACACCTGTTTTTAAACGTGGAGATCGCCACGATGTTATTAACTATCGAGGTATAACGAGTTTGTCAGCCGTTTCGAAGTTGTTTGAAATAATAGTTTGTGGAATTGTTCTTGATGCTACAAAAAGCTACATTTCTACAGATCAACACGGATTTTTGCCTGGACGATCGGTTACCACCAACTTGTTAAGTTTTACGTCGAGGTGCATTGCGAGTTTGGAGGATAAGGCGCAAGTTGATGTTGTTTACACTGACCTGAAAGCAGCGTTTGATAAAATTGACCATGGAATATTGCTGCACAAATTGTCACGCCTTGGAGTCTCTACGCAATTGGTATATTGGTTAGAATCCTACCTTACGGACCGTGAGTTGCGAGTGAAGATAGATGGTTGTATATCACGGCCGTTTTCTAACAAGTCTGGAGTTCCACAAGGTAGCAATCTCGGACCGCTATTGTTTATCTTGTTTTTCAATGATGCCGCTCTGATTTTGGGCGAAAGTTTCAAAGTGGTCTATGCAGATGATTTAAAGTTGTACATCGTAGTGCGCACGCAAGAAGACTGCTTACTTTTGCAGAATTCGTTGAGTTCATTTTCTGAGTGGTGTCAGAGAAACAAACTGATACTTAGCGTGGATAAATGTCAGGTAATCACATTTCACCGTATGGAAAATCCAATTTTGTTTGACTACTACGTTAATGGCAATACTCTCAGTAGAGTGACCAGTGTGACTGATCTAGGTGTTCAGCTGGATTCAAAAATGACTTTCGAACTACACCGTTCTGCGATGATATCAAAAGCAACTCGACAGTTGGGCTTTATTTCCAAGGTAGCGAAGGGTTTTTCGGACCCACATTGCTGGAAATCATTGTACTGTGCACTTGTCCGTCCAATTTTGGAAAACGCATCGGTGGTATGGCAGCCTTACCAGGTCACGTGGTGCCTCAGAATCGAACGAGTTCAGAAGCGGTTTATTCGTTTGGCTCTGAAAAACTTGCCGTGGCGAGATCCTGACAACTTGCCACCGTATCCTGATAGATGCCGACTACTAGGTTTGGACACGCTTGAACGACGTCGAAAAATACAGCAGTCGTTGTTTATTGCTAAACTGTTGAATGGTGAAGCTGATGCCCCCGAGCTGCTTTCTATGTTGAACTTTAGGGTACCGAACAGAACCCTACGGAACTCTACGTTGCTGCAACCAATTTTTCACCGGACCGTGTTTGGATACAATGAACCGATTTCAGCATGTATTCGTGCGTTTACTGCAGTCGAAGAGCTATTCGAGTTTGATGAACCATCTGGGCGTTTCGCGAATCGGATAAGAACGGCATTGAACTAGTTCTTAAGAGAAACGTGTTTTTACTAGTTTATTAGGTTAAATTTTATTCATTAAGACTACCCATTGTCAGATGAATTATTTTAACATACAAATACAAATACAAACACAAATACGCCAAAAACAGATCAGTAAATCAGCAAATTAATAAACAAACTATCAACGAAAGAAAATATCGATGAAGAAAATCTCTCTATGTTTCTTAAGACCTAATGGATTGTTCAGCTTGATTGTAATTGTAATTGTAATTCCTCAGTCCCCGCCCTGGCAGACCACTGTCCGCTCATTTGCGTTTGCGCTAGGCGAGAACCTACCAAGCCTGCTCGTTGATTTGCTCTAGACCATAGAGCACACGGGATCTTACACAAGCAGGCGCAGGTTATTAACTAACCAGTCCCAACAAGTGTTAGATTCATTACATTGAGGATAGTAGGAGGCAGAAAGTGAAGCAAGAGAGAGAGGGGCGTTTGAATGCTGAAACGAAAACGGAATAATGATTTAGTGATTATTGTAATTGATAAGTTAAGGAATGAATAGTTCTCTTCTGTTTCTTCTCCTATTGGTTGTTGTTGCACTGATACTGCAAGTTTCTGTCAACCAACTTGCTTTTTGATTTCCACTACTGCTCGTCTATTGTGCGGGACGCATTTAAATACATGGAATGATAGCAAACATAAAGGGTGATACGGTCAAAATTTGGTCAAGGGAAAACGCGTGTAAATCGGTGAAATCGTTTATTTAAAAAATCAAATTAAATTTCTTTTTCAAGTTCAATTAGTATAAAATTCAGGAAAAATATTCAGTTAGGCTTCCGCTTTTCCAAATCCGAATTGCCGGGCCTTACGCTTGACCCCTGCCATCAGATTTTGTACAGCCACCTTGTCCACCTTCTTCGCCGCAGAAAGCCAGTTTGCCTTGAACTGCTGCTCGTCCATAGCAGTTTTTTGGTCTTCTTTAGGTTCCGCTTGACAATAGCCCAGTATTTCTCAATTGGGTGGAGCTCTGGCGTGTTGGGAGGGTTCTTGTCGCTGGGAACCACCTGCACGTTGTTGGCGGCGTACCACTCCATGGCCTTTTTACCGTAATGGCAAGATGCCAAATCCGGCCAAAACAGTACGGAACAACCGTGTTTCTTCAGGAAAGGCAGCAGACGTTTATTCAAACACTCTTTCACGTAAATTTCTTGGTTGACAGTCCGGAAGCTATGAAAATGCTGCTTTTCAAGCCACAGGTACAGATGGCTTGCCAAACCAGATATTTCTTTGCGAACTTTGACAGTTTCGTGTGCTTGAAAATATCTGCTACGTTTCCCCTTCATTTTGCCGTATAAAACTCCTGTCCTGGAAGCTGCTTGTAGTCGGCTTTGACGTAGGTTTCGTCGTCCATTACCACGCAGTCAAACTTCGTCAGCATCGTCGTGTACAGCCTCCGGGATCGCGCTTTGGCCGTCGTATTTTGTTTATCATCGCGATTTGGAGTCACTACCTTCTTGTAAGTCGATAGTCCGGCTCGTTTTAGGCTCGATGCACGGTTGTAGACGATACACCCAGCTTATTTGCGGCATCTCGGAGAGATAGGTTAGGGTTTCGCTTGAAACTACCGGCAACTCTCTTTGTCGTCTCAGCGGCTTCCGGTTTTCGATTTCCCCCGATCCAGACTTCCTGGCTGTCGACAAACGTTTCCCAAACACTTTAATTACATTTGTAACGGTTGATTTGGCAACTTTTAGCGATTTTGCCAACTTTGCGTGCGAGTAGCTCGGATTTTCGCGATGCGCGAGCAAAATTTCGATACGCTGCTCTTCTTGCTTGGACGGCATTTTGACAACTGAAGAGTGAATTCCAAAATCAAAATAGGAACAACATTCTACACACACACACCTTCAAAATGAGGGGTGTTCAGGTTTTTTTTAATGCAAAATTGAAAGAAATACGTCAAGTTGATATTGACCAAATTTTGACCGTATCGCCCTTTAATAAAGGTATTCGTTATTAGTTACATATATATATAACACGCTTTCTTATCATGTGTTTGTTTGAAGCTCAAATATTTTAATATTAGTACCGATCTCCGATTTGAACCGATTTACACCAACAGTAAGGATGCTATTGGGGCCACTCACAAAGTGTGATGATGTTTTTTCATTGAGAAAACAAGGTAATTTATTATGTTGAAGGAGATGTTCGCTCATCACCATGAGGCACCAAGAGTGAACAACAATGTTTTTGGCTAGAATTGAAAGATATGAAGAGAAAGTTTTTTGAAAGTTCCGCTAGTGTGCGGCAGGCTCGGAAACATAGTCCTTGCTTTAACCTACCCTGCAGTGGGATGTTAGGCAAAAATGTCGTTGGTTCGAGTTGTAAATTACGTGGATGGTGTCATCGAGTCAAATAGATACGTCTACACGTCTTTAGTGGTAATTACAAAATGAATGTTTTATTCAGTACTTTGACTTAAGGTTAAACACTTATTTACTGAGGTACTCGAAGCTTATGTATTGATCAACCAATCGGTGATCACTGGAGAAGGCAGGAATGACCGAAATGTTAAAGAGAGATGACGAGAGAGATCACGTAGTCAGCGCTAATGCGCTGCATGCGGTGTGGGAAACTGCATGGCTTGGAAACAGCCATAAAACATTGACACTGTAAATTGACTCTTTCTTAGGAAAATGTTTATGGTACATCGGTCGATGACTGACGAGGGTTAAGAATTTATGACAGGGTGACGCAACGTGTGCGTTCTGCTGGGATTAAACTAACTTGGATGACATGTGTGATGCACATGCCACAGAGTACCACTGTACACATGCCCTTTTCGCTCAATTTTCCTTAAACATCTGCTATGTTTCCGAGCCTGCCGCACACTAGCGGAACTATCAAAAAACTTTCTCTTCATATCTTTCAATTCTAGCCAAAAACATTGTTGTTCACTCTTGGTGCCTCATGGTGATGAGCGAACATCTCCTTCAACATCATAATCGTTACTCCTCGTACGGAGAATATATAAAATAACAATTAATGAAAGGTAATTTATATTAAAGCACGGTAGCCAATTTAGATCAGTTGACAACAATAGTATAGTCGCTGTAGCAGCCACTCACAAAATGGAATAGTGATTGGCTGGTTCCTAGATATGTGGCCCAGCGAGTTTGGCAAACGAATAATATGGATCACAATTAGTTATGATCCCCACCACGCGCCCACCACACCCGACAAACCAGCACATCTCACCGGGAAGCAGCCTTATTGTTCTTCTTTGTTCACTCGATCACTCGCGCCACCGAACAATAGGCAACCAAAACAATAGAAAACGCGATATGACCGATAACAAAACATTGCGCAACACACCCTCGACATAACTGTTCACAGCCGATGCCCGACGCCGGCTCCCTGATTTTCGCAAACTGTCAACTTGCACAACTACATTCTAAAAACTATTTCACAAGTGGAACCGATATCTGCAACAAGCAAGTTGAACGTCCAAAAGAGTAATCTACGCTTTGAATCGATTGAAAGGTTTCGCGAAATAAGCGCCCCAGAAGCATTCCGCGCCTATGTCAACTTCATGCTTTATGCTTCTATTGATATCCAAGCTCATCTGTTTAGCACCAACCGGGGGAGACTTGGTCCTATACCCAATACTCTCCTTATCTCCAATCCACTCAACAAATCGCAATGTTTTGTTATACAATGGGCGGAATATTATAATTCGAGATAACTCAATACTGACGTCTTCCAAACTTGGAAAATCGACAGGGAATCGGTGTGGAGCCACCTGGTACCTCATAGCAAGATGCTCAGATGCGGACCGGAAGAGTTGATGAGCTACCTCCCCCCTAATGGATTTTTCAGCTTGATATTAATTGAAAAAAGTAATTGTTCCTAAATTTAAGAACATGAATTAATCCACTGGTGAGACTGAACCCTTCTAACACTCCTCCAGAATTACGAACTCAAATGTGGCCAATACGGTATCAGATACATTTTTTCATCAGAAATTTCAGCAAAATCCAGGAATGTTCGATATGTTTATAAAATGAGCTATTTGTCAATCCTTACTATATTGTTCATCGATGTGATTAAAAAATTTAAATCAATAGTGTTTAACGACCTACAGGGTGTGGCATTTCTTTCGAAAGTGTATTTGTTTATGTGAACTTTCAAGTGCTGCATCCAAACATTCTATTTGTTTTATTGCAAATTCGCCAAAATGTTCGCGAAAGAAGTGATCACCAGTTTGTTGCTCACCCAGAAGAAGCCGAAATAGATTGCCAAGGTGCCTGTTTTCATTTATGCTGGAGTTAAAATCAATACCGAAGTGTATATCGGTATTTCAAATGGCCAAGTGCTTCCCTGGGTGAAGGTCAACTTTTCCAAGGACCAAAACGTTATCCTACATCAGGATGGATCGCCGTGTCACACGTCCAATCGAACCCAACAATGGTTCAACGATAACATGAAGTTTTGGCCGAAGGATTTGTGGCCCTCTACCAGTCCAGATCTTAGTCCGTTGGATTATTCGATTTGGGCATATGTTGAAGCACGAGCCTGCAAACATCACCCCTAGTGTGAAAACTCCTGAAGTCAACCATAACACACGCGCATGGCGAGTCAATGTCGAGGACTGACGTCAAAGGCGTGCTCTGGCTTTCGGCGTCGGCTCGGGGATGTTATTAATAAAATTGGAGTACACATTTAATAAATTTGTTTGAAAGGACTTTATAAAGATAACTGCTCTCGGATTTGAAAGAAATAGAACAAATTTTTGCATTATTTTCTGCCGCACCCTGTAGTAGGCTAAGTCCTATGCTCACCTGATTTAACATATGTATCTGATTCCATTTTTCTTAGCTTTTTGATGGTGGTAACAAAATTAAAATCGGTGGTTTCCAACATAGTGCAACATAAGTTTTTCTGATAAACTTTAAAATGGCGGCAAAGACCAATCCAAATTAAGGCCCTACTTACTTTCTAGAAACATGCCGTTTACAAGAGATTTTAAAGTAAATTTAAGAGATATGGCATGACAAGCAGGTTCAGAATTGCGCAAAATTGAGCTTTCTTACAAACCTGTTTGACCCCCTGGAGAGTGAAGAGTCTGTCAATTCGAGTTGAGGAAAGTGCCATTCTTATTTTTCACCACCTATGATCAATTAAGCACAAGAAAATCAATTTCAAAAGATCTCATGTCAATGGCGGCCTGCTTTGACAGAGAACTACTCATTGTCAAAAATCTAGCATGCACCCCTTCCCAACAAATAATTTTCTCTTTTAGTTTACGTACAAAATGAATAATTGACTTGTTTTTACCATAATTGCGGATTGTTTAAATTTTCTGCTCAATAGGCTCGAGCTAGTTTCATATCCTTTAGTATCCAGCCACATTTTCGAACCTACACAGTAGA
>JASCZW010010197.1:0-65487 GCA_034211315.2 Aedes japonicus | reverse complement strand
GCGAGCAGCAACAAGGACCGGAAATTGTATTCGCGTCTTTTGCAGCGTCCGGATGCATGCGTTTTGATGGACCATGAGACCTATGTAAAGGAGGACCCGAAAACCCTTCCAGGTCCACAATACTTTACTGCCGTCGTTGAGGAGGATGTGAGCGATGCGGACAGGTTGATTCAAGTGGAGAAATTCGGTCGAAAGGTACAGGTATGGCAAGCAACATGTTCCTGTGGTTTGAAGTCAACCATTTTTACACTACCGGAACTATAAATGCGGAAATCTATCGATCTGAGTGTCTCCAGAAGAGATTGTTGCCTTTATATAAGAACCATAGTACACCTCCACTGTTTTGGCCGGATTTAGCGTCAGCTCACTATGTCAAAACCACTCTCAATTGGCTTGCGGAAAAGGGTATAGATTTTGTTGAGAAAAATATCAATCCACCAAATTGCCCTCAGCTTCGACCCATCGAACGTTACTGGGCAATCGTGAAGAGGGTCTTCAAGAAGAGTAGTTCAAAAACATTTGGGCTCAAGCGTCCAAAAAATGCGATGCAACATTTGTCCGGAACTTGATGAAGAGCATTCGATCCAAAGTTCGAAAATTCGTGAAGGAATAACTTAAATTTCATCCGATCTTCATTATGTTCAAGTTTAACCTCGTACAATAAAGGTTCAATTTTTTGTATGAATAAAATATCGGTTTTCAACATAATTTGAAAGAAAGTTTGTGGATAGCTTATTTTCGATACACTCCTTATAGCTACAATTTGAAAATCCTAAGGGAGGGGAAACAGATTTCGGATGATCTAGTAATCCGATGTCAGGCATCGTGCCCTGTACCGATTGATAGACTCACTAAAGCCATCACCGAGCATTTTTATCTCGGCCAGACAGTGGAACGCAGATATTCTTGTCCTCGGAGGAGTGTTAAGGATCATCCAGAGGAACTTATTTTGAACATGCTGAAGCTTCAGGTGATGTGTTTTTACGCAACTCTCTCAGATTGGCATGACGTACTCAATAAAACTGGATCATTTGGAAGTATGATGTGCTTGTAGAGAGCAAGCTTGTTTTTCAGGGATAATGCAGACCTTTTTTTTTAAGACGGAATGGAAAATTTGCAACCAGATACCTGAAGAACTCAGGGTGTGAGGATGGGAGTGCCAACTCCTCGCCCCACTAAAAAAACAACCGTGCCTTAAGCCTTGGACCCTCCCAGGAACCACCTTTCGGTATTACTTCGGGGAGGGAGCTAATGTGCTTGTTAAGCATTCACTATATCTCACTACTTAGGGCTTTAGTAGTTAGGTGGTCCCTGTGACCTGCCTTCGGTCGTATCGCCATTTTTGCTGGGAGGCTGCTACGCATACCGCGTCCCACACGTCCCGGTCCTGGCACATTCTCTGGACTAAATTGTCCGGAGCCGTCGAAGCGAGGGCACGCGAAGAACACATGTTCCACAGTTTCCTCGATTCCCGCGCACTCGGTGCATGTGGAGGATTGTCTAAAAAAGCCGAGGCCAGACAATATCTGCGTTAAGTGGAAGTTCACTTCACCGTGTCGCCTACCGACCCACCCGGTTAATTCCTGGATAAGTCAGTGGGTCCACCGACTTTTGGTGGAGTTTTTCCATTCCCTTTGCCACTTAGCCATGGATGCAGCTCTAGTGGTCTTCCAAATACCTCTTGTTCCACCGGCCCGCCGTACCTAAGTGAGGACAGGGTGACACTGCCCAGGAGTTTACACTTACTCCCTTGCACCGCCGAGCTATTTGACAACATGCGGGATAATGCCGATACAGCCATAGAGGCTTTATTTCAAGCGCAATCGACGTGACTGACAAAAGGCAGCTTATCGTCGATCATGACCCCAAGATACCTCAAGAACCTATTCGATTCTATCGTGCAGTTGCTGCACTGCTCGTCGCATATTGCTCCGATTTCCGATTATTCACCACCGTGACCTCAGTCTTATGGTGGACTAGTTCCAAGTGCCTGGAGCTCAGCGATCTCTCCACAATGCCGATGGAGACCTTCTGTTGGTCTATGGGTACCGTAGCTTCAACAGAACGTTACACTTTGTGACAGTTGTGTCAACCTACTCCCTGAAAATAAACTTGCTGTCTATGGTAACGCAAAGATGGACAGCTGATTTGGCCCATTGTACCGTTGTGTTGTTTAGGCCAGTTTTACAATTCTCAGGCGGAACAAGCCTGGGAGAATTAGAGTATGGTAAGAGGCTGACCTGGGTCTTTGCCACGTTGATACAGATCTTCCATTCGGTGAAGTATTCTGACAGAACATTCAGGCTTCGTTGCAGTTTTACGGTAAGCACTTTTGTTACCCTATCATTTGGATGACTGCCTTATCATCGGCAAACAACGACAGAGATCCATTTTCAGGGAACGGAGACCTAGTATACTTCCTTGCGGAACACCGGTGGAGATCTCCTGTGCATCGGAAACTGCACCTTGCAGCGAAACACGGACTTTTCTGTCAGACAGATAATTTGTTATTATCTTCACCAGGAAGATAGGAAGATTGTATCTTTTAAGCTTATACACCAGGTCATCATGCCACACGTTATCGAAAGCCTTCCCAATGTCGAGAAGTGCCATGGCAGATAATTTTGTAACAGACTTGTTCCGCTTGAGGATGTTGGTTACTCGGCTAAGTTGTTGCACTGTTGAGCGACCTCGCCGGAATCCGAACTGCTCGTCGAGCAAGATGTTAAACTCGACGGCAGACGGGAGCAACCGACGGTGGATCCCTTTCTCAAACAGTTTTGATACTCCTGATTAGCCTATAGCTCTTGGAACATGTAGCCAACCCGGACTATCCGTCTAGAAAACGTGTGGCTTAAGCGCCACTCCACAGGGGAGACAAAACGCCCAATGTTATTTTGCCCGGTTGAGACTCTCCTGAGGGCGAGTCCATTTAAAAAAAGAATTCCTGATCAGATCAGTTGGCTTGCAAACTTAAAACCGCCAAACGAAAAACCCTTTTATTGCATGCCACCACATTCACGATAGCCACTCAGAGACCACGGTGAGAGCCACTTATACTTCAAACCTGAAATCAACAGGCATAACCATCATCACCATCATTTTTTAGTTCCTTTATTATCGAGATTTTCAGCCGTGAGCTGGTTCATCTCCCGTCATAGTCACTCAAATACCTTTTGGGTATTTTCGTTACTTGTCCGGGGTGAGATTCGAACTCGTGACTTTGGCGTGAGAGGTATGGATGTTAACCACTACGCCGGGGTCGCCCCCATATTGTATCTTTCATTATATTCACGATAGTATTCCAACTTTCGCAAGTTATTTACTATTTTACAGGCTAATCTCGAACGATAGTGAGGGCGCATATTATTCCAAATGACTTAAAAAATGTGTTGTTGTTCCAATGGGGTACTCAGAAGTTTATTCAGTCGCTCAATTTCTATTTTAAAGCTCAGAAATGTTTCATTCCGGTTCTGTATCCTCTCATAATTTATTTGGCGGTTGCCTTGATCTTTGAACGGGTTACCGTACATGTAACGGATCCTTTCCTCGAACTGGTCTCAATCTTGAAATTCATCTTCATAACATAGATACCAATCATAAGCCGCACCTCGTAGAATGGTATGTATCCTCTGCATAAGAACATCGTCTGCGATTCTATCCATTCGGACAAGACGACGAACCTTTAACAAAAAATCCTCCAGGGATCTGCTGCGAGCATCCCCACTAAAACTCAAATGCCACTTTTCCATTCTACGATCTGCGTCCCTGATTTCACCCTCGCCAATTCTTCTAAAACTACGATTTGGTCGATGACCTCTCTGTGTCCATCTTTCTTCGTTTTCCGAAAATACATCTGAGCTATACTCCAACTGAGTTTGTTGTTCTCTGTCGAAACCTCTTTCATACCTGTCCTAACCCCAATGGTTACGTCCTGCACTTTGATCTCTGTTCCATCTGTCGTATCAATAACCTCTGTTATTTGATCGCCATTCTTCCCGGAACTGTGGCATGGCACTCTGCCTTGGCCTCAATCGTTGGTCTCTAACGTATCCATCTCTATGGTGACGCGGCCGTTGCCAGTTGGAGGACGAATCCCATGCCTCATTTTCTAAGCCGACTCCCAATCCGTCATCTCTATGTCTATCCCAGCTTCTAAAGGAATCACTTCTCCTCGGCCAATCAAAAAACCTGCCTTTATCCTGTCTTCTACCATCATTTAACTCACCATCAGAAACTCGATTAGGTTAATCTCTTTCCGCGTTTTCTGTTCTTGTAAATTGATATTTAAACTGATTCCTCGGCTGTCCAACCCTCTGTTCAAACCGACCGTCCTGTTCCACGTATTCCCTGACCTTTCTCTCAGGTCGTTGTAACGTACCCGTTCCTGGATTAGTTTTCCCCCTTTTGGCATAATCCAAAAACGCACTGTCCTGTTCTTGATCGTTTCCACTATCCTCACCCCCTCTGGCCCCATCTGAGCATCTTAAAAGTACCTCTAACTTCTGTTGTAGTTCCGCTACCTTCGCCTCTAAAACCTTCTCTAGTTCACTTACATGATCGTCTGCGCTCTGTGTTCTTTTCCTCAATGTATTTTAACTCAAGCCTTGTCTAATACTCAGCGGATCTCCCGGAATATCCGTTGTACAAGGTTTAGTAACATTTGCGTTCGTGGTGGACTCAGTCATTGAATTCAATCGACATTCAACACGAGGGGAAGTAGCCAAGTTGGAGGCATTGGCTGATGGTTATAGAACTGGGGGCTCAATTGCTTGAGCTCCAAGTTCATGATGCTATCCAAACCTGGGGCCTTCATGGTCTTTGAGCCTTTGATATAAGTCAACAATTCACAGATCTCCAACTCTTCTGTGCAGTCGTTGGAGTTTATATGGATGTTATCAATAAGGGCGTTAATGGCAGCTTCGTGTAGGCTGACGACGTTTTGTCCGAGATTGTGGGAGCTGACGAAGTGTTTACTTATCTCAGTAGCCTTTTCTGCAGGAGTTATCAAGCGATCCTTTGAGCGTTTGCTCTCTAGTGGGATCAATGATGGAATGCGCCTTGGCTTAGTTTTCAGAATTCTTGCCAACTTCCAGAACGGCTTTGCACAATCTGGGAGCGAGCGGATCTTGTCGGCAAAATTGTTATTCTTAAGGTCCACCATTCTGACCTTGATAGTTTTCGTCACTCGATTACAGTGACTTTAAGCGTTGGCAAACCAGTTCTCTGGTATTGCCTTTGGATTGCGTATCGAAATTGTATTAAATCTTTAGTGGGTCTATCAATGGGTACAGAGTTGCTCACCTGTCAATAATCGGTAAATGTTGGTCTGGAAGATCGCTTGCTCGATGTCCTGCAGCTGCCGATCGATGTCATCAGTTGACTCGAGGTGCACGTTAAAATCGACCATGTCGTCAACATGTTGTCGGAAACTCTCCTATCTGGCACGATGGTAGTTGCGTCTGGTGATCCGATACCGGTTGACCGAAGACCCAACTTCGGCCACCTCTGGATAGTGGTCCGAGCTGAGCGTTTGGTGTACTAGCGGCTGGGCAATGTTGTTCCCCATGTTGGCGAGGAAGATGTCGTTTGTCTAATGGACCCCGGATCTGCTCAACCAAGTTTGAATATACGGGCCAAGGACGGTGTAATTTCCAGGTCTTCCTGCAGAATTATTCTATCCCGGTAGCGCCGGGTTTTCCCCAAGTTTTAGTGTTTCCCATTTAGGTCGCCGGTGATGATAAATTGTCCCTGCCTCCGAGTTTGCTTGCGAATGTCGTTCCATTTTACCGTTGTTGTTGCGTTTGTGGTGCTGGTTTGCTTTGGAAAATAGGCCACGATTATGGAGAAGCACCGACGGCAGTTCCGACCTCGACTCCGATGGCTTTGACAGACTGCAGCTGATGTTGTAGCGCAGGGCGATTGCAACGCCTCCTCCACTAGAGCCGCTACGATCAAGTCGCACAATCGGGTATATTGGAATGAAAATGCTGAGTTCCGGCTTGAGATGTGTCTCAGTGACGATGATGCGTGTCGGAAGTCACCGAGTTCAATTGTTTTGTTCCGGATGGAACAAGCATTCCAATTGAGGATGCTGATGGTGCGATTAAGGTCCATATTTGAAAATAAATTTCATCGTCATGGTTCTGGCAGCTTTGAGCTATTCTTCCTTCGAGCGGCAGGATTGTTGATGGTAGAGCTCTTGGACAAACTCGACCCTTTGCTCCGTGTCATAGAGCTGTCCATCGGTGGGTGGTTACGTGGAGGAGCTACAACTCGGATTGCACCAGCCTGAAGGAGGAGCCGGCATGGGGGCAGCGGTGGCGGCCGCGAATCGTTGCTGAACGGATGCTTGCGGGCAGTTTGCATGGTGATGGTTTAGTAGAACTGTAGTTTAGTAGAGGTTTAGTAGAGCTTCGGGAAATTCTCGTCGTCTATTCGAGGTCGCGAGCGGCATTGACCAGGCCGAGACTTGGTGGGCGCCTGCTTGCGGATGGCGAAATACTCCGCTCGATAGAGACAGAGTGGGTTGCTGGCTTCGTGGTTAGCGCCACAGTTGGCACACTTTGATGGGCACACTTTCCACACCGCTCCGGCACACTTTCCACACCGCGGTTTCATGGGCATTTGTTGGTTCCGTGGCCGACCACAAGGCAGTTGCCACACTGCGTTACGTCATGTTGCCTCAGGCGATACTGGTCTCACTCGACAATGATGTTGAAGAGGGCCCGTGTTTTCGTCAGGAACGCCATCGTAATGGACCCCTTCTCCAGATGGACCTGATAGAGTTGGTCCCGATGATTTCCCTGTTGCTGCCGACTGATGGGAAATACCTTCTCTGGATTTAGAGCGGCCGTTTGTAGCTCAGTGATTGTTTTTACCGGAGTGAATTCCGGAAGGCCACGCAGATTCACCTTTAGCGGTTTGCTTTCAGGTGCATCGTGCGTGTAGAACTCGTATCGCTTTGCGACTAGGTGAGCGCCAACAACACGGTAGTCAGCCTCCGTCGAGCACATACTCTGTTCGTACTGCACAGCTTGTACAGTGTATTAACTTTAATCGCTGCAAGCTCCGTTCTTAGTGCAGCGATGTCCTTTGACGTGGTGAATAGCGGCGGGATCTTCACCTTTTTTGGTATCTCCTGTACCGGGAGCGCAGCAAACCGATTGCTTGCTAGTAGTTGAGCGTTAGGATTCGATGGATCGGTGTCATCATGCTCTAGCCACTGTATCTCCTCGGTTTCGGCATGGTTTGAGGAGCTGATGCCACACGTCCTCACGGTTCTTGGGGAGGGGGGAAGAACGATGATTAGTTTGACAATCGTTGTTATAAGAGACCGTGAGCACCACTCCATCTCTACAATAGCCAAGGGAAGGATAGTTGTGTTAGTAAGGCAGGTTTATTTTTAGATCATGCATGCACTGTGGTAAGTGAAGCGATCAATGATAGAGAGCACAGTAGACTACTTTTTATTTTGAATCTAGTTGTGATTGAAAGAGGCAAGTGACAAATGGCAAGGAGGGGACGGACCTGGGATTGAACTCCCGACCATCTGCTCAGTAAGCAGAACGGGTTACCACTGAGCTACCCAGCCGCGTCACTAGGGAAAAACCCGCCTTCTATTCATAAACTGTTAGCAATAGAGAGTTAGAATTTCCGCTCTTCCCATCCACTCTGCTTCAATCGGGTGCCTTACTGGTCCCTCCCTGTTCCCAGTAAAAACATGAATACCAACAATATACTAGGTTAGTCAAAAAGTTTTGAAAGCTCATACACTTGGTCCAACGATCTTCCAACTTTGTTGTCTTATCACGGAAGTGACTTTCTGGAAGGCCTACCAAAATACTCCTCTACGACGGCTACGACCTCTTCGTTTGATGAACAACGCTTTCCACGAAGGATTTTTTTAGCTGACAGAACCTCAACCTAACAAATACGGTGAATGCTGCAACAATTTGTACTATAATTCACTGATTTTTGCGACGGTTCTTTTTAGCTTTGTGATCACGTGCATTGTCTTGATGAAAAATTATTTTTTTCTTCTGCAAACCAGGTTATTTTTGCATTTTTTTTTCATCAAATTGATCCAAAATATCCCAATAATAATCAGAGTTGATTGTCTTCCCAGTTAAGAGATAATCTATCAATAGAATTCCATTTGCATCTTTAAAAAAAAAAACTGACGCTGACAACCTTCTTCGGAGCCGAATTGCCTGATTCTTACCACTCCCTAGGCTCTTATTTTGATTCAGGATCATGGTTGTGGGCCCAAGTCGAAATTGCTTTTAATTTTGCTCAGCAAATCGCATTCGAACGTGGATAGTTAGCAAATGCAACACTCATTCTGTACATAGTTTTTATGCCATGTTAGATGCCTATGGTGTCAGCTATCACATCCACAGTCAATATATGACCATTAAAACCCATATCCTGTATTTTTGCTATGATTACTGGTGTTGATCCACTTTTTGGACGTCCTGAGCGTAGATCGGGCAAACATTCTTTTGCATATAAAAACTAATAAACAATCTATAAAAAAATTGTTCCATAAAAAATGCACTCATGGCCCGTAAAAGTTTGGTCAATATCCATGATCCATATAATTTGTCAATATTATCCATATTTTTTATCAAATTTAGCAATAAAATGTCAAAAATTTTTCGTTATATATCAATAAAATGATCGATAAAATTGTACGGATTTCCATAAACAAATAACAAATGATCCGGAAATGGTCCAATAGCAATCCTTAAACATTCAAAATTAATCCACAGGATGTAACCATTGTGCTTTGATAATATACACACATTACCTATAAATTATTGAAAATGTTCCATTAATAAACTGTCAATGATCCTTAAAATGTTATATAACTAAAAAATTTCTTAATATGATCCACAGCATAACAATTATGTGCACTAAATCATATTATATTATAAAAAATAATCCTAGTCATGTTCAGTCTACGTACATCATGCTGCAGAAATGTGTAGATGAACACATAGTATCGTGACAAACATTTACAAAGATTTAAACAAACTTTGTTGTAGCCACTGCAATTCATGCAAAAAGAATTCGTTGCTCCGGTCCGCTCTCCACATCACGTTTTACTACTTCCTTTTCTTTAAGTGATTCTTCAAGACAGTGCGAAATGACTGCTCGTCATGCTTATATTAACCTTATTTATTCTACCAGCAAATAGGTTTCGGAATTGCTTCGAGTATCTTGTCACACTAGGCTGCGTTTCGATGGGACATCCTTATCATTTTGCCCGCATTCAGTTCAAGGCTATTAAATATTGACCGTAGATGTAATGTGATTGGTTTCCCACGATGCATTTGGGAGTAATTGGTGCGATTTATGATCTTATTTTTTTGAGCTACCCATTTTGACGTTCTCTTTTGTTGTTTGAAAACTGTTATAAAGACTCTTCACTGAAGGTCAACCACTACAAGATATACATGAAAAGTTATTTTTGCACAGAGTTGGCTAGCATAAATCCATGGTTGTTTGTTAATTTGAGTTGAATGATAATGTACAGGATACCAAATCGTCATATTTAATAAGTTGACTTAATTCAACCAATTAGTTTTGTTTAATCAATTTTTTTAAATTCAATTCCGTCAATGGCAAGATAATGTACATTAGGCTCTCAATGAAGAAGCAGTGGTAGAAAAAATATCCGGAAAACAAATTCTTTGCTTGCACTATTGAATGTTTCATACTCCAAACGTGTAATATGGTAACTTGCACTTACAGGATTTAAAATACTTGACTTTATGATTCATAATTATTAGTTTGACGAAATTTATAGAATAGAGGTCATTGAAATCCGATTTGATGTCAAGCTCAACAACTGAGCTAACTGGCCTAAGCCCGTTGGTAATAGCGGGAGACTTCAACGCTTGAACACTCGAGTAGGGGAGCCGCCTTACCAATCTCAGGGGAGGGTGTTTTATGGGGGCCTTGGCTAGTCTCAATGTGGATCTAGTCAACGAATGTACCAAGAGTACCTACCACAGAAACAGAGTGGAAACGATAATCGATGTAACTTTCAGCAGTCCTGGGTTGCTTAATAATTGGAGAGTGGATGATGGCTACACCCATAGCGACCATTTGGCGGTTCGTTATTGTATCGTCCTTTCCTTGTATCAGCGTGCAGAAGGAGGAGCATCCACTCCATTCACACGCAGATGGAGGACGTCCTACTTTGATGTAGAGACATTTAAAGAGGCGCTTGAAAAGGAACGAATCTTACGTGAAACCCAGAAACCTTGCTGCAAGAAACTTGTTATGTCACTTACACGATGCGATGCGACCATGCCGAGGGAAGTCAAACCGAGGAATGGGAGATCGCCGCCCAACTAACAATTTTGGTTTTATGAGGGTTCTGAAGACCATGATTTAGCCTTTAAATATGCTATAAAACCACAATAAAACTTGAATTGTTACTTGGGCGGTGTATTGGTGGAAGGAGTAGATCGCCGACCTCCGAAGAATATGCTTCCATGCAAGACGCAACTGCAAAGAGCGTGGTCCAGCGCCGATAGAATCGAACCTGCTTTGAAGGCCTGTGTCAGAAGGCTAACACGAATCCGTGGGACGACGCCTATCGGCTAGTAATGACCAAAACCAGAGGGACGGCGGCTCACCGAGTTATCACCAGAGCTGCTGCAGGTGATCGTTAGGGGATTCTCTCCGAACCACGACCTGAGTCCCTGGACCCCCGCTGTCTTAGATTTGTTCCATGACCAGAGTTCCAGTATCCGAGACTATAACGCTGTCATAGCGATGGAAGGATAGGCGGCCCAGTCGAACATCCGTAACCACGTTGGCATTGATAACGGCACAACGGGGGCCGGAGATGAGGCGATGGATATTGCAATATCAAAGTCGCTAAAGGTGAGCATAGTGCCAGGACCGGATGGTTTTCCGAACCTGGCCATCAAGACGGCTATCTTGCTGGATCCCGAAATTTTCACCACGATCACCACGATGCATAGGGAAGCCACCAGGAGATCCATCGGCATATAGACCTATATGTCTGTTCGATACAGCGGGTAAGGTGCTTGCCATCCCCAAAAGACTGACACGAATACACGAAATGTATAGGCGGTCTATCTAAAAATCAGTTCAACTTCCGTAAAGGGAAATCGACGGTGGATGCCATTCTGTCCATCACCAAGATGGCCGAATTGGAAATACAACGCAAGAGGCGAGGAGTCCGCTACTGTGTAGTGTTCACCCTTGACGTGAGGAATGCGTTCCATAGCGCCGGTGGGGTGGCTATCGCCGACTCGCTCCAACGCCTTCAGGTTCATGGGTACCTGTACAAGACTCTGGGAAGCTATTTCTAGAATCGCGTACTGGTGTACAATACTGAGGTAGGCCAGAAACGTGTTCAGACCACCGCAGGTGTCCAACAAGGTTCGATCCAAGGTCCGGTGCTATAGAACACGATGTACGATGAGGTACTACGGTTTGAGTTCCTGTACGGGGTGAAGATTGTCTTAAAGGGTGATACGGTCAAAATTTGGTCAAGGAAAACGCGTGTAAATCGGTGAAATCGTTTATTTAAAAAATCAAATAAAATTTATTTTTCAAGTTCAATTTGTATAAAATTCAGGAAAAATATTCAGTTAGACTTCCGCTTTTCCAAATCCGAATTGCCGGGCCTTACGCTTGACCCCTGCCATCAGATTTTGTACAGCCACCTTGTCCACCTTCTTCGCCGCAGAAAGCCAGTTTGCCTTGAACTGCTGCTCGTCCTTAGCAGTTTTTTTGGTCTTCTTTAGGTTCCGCTTGACAATAGCCCAGTATTTCTCAATTGGGCGGAGCTCTGGCGTGTTGGGAGGGTTCTTGTCCTTGGGAACCACCTGCACGTTGTTGGCGGCGTACCACTCCATGGCCTTTTTACCGTAATGGCAAGATGCCAAATCCGGCCAAAACAGTACGGAACAACCGTGTTTCTTCAGGAAAGGCAGCAGACGTTTATTCAAACACTCTTTCATGTAAATTTCTTGGTTGACAGTCCCGGAAGCTATGAAAATGCTGCTTTTCATGCCACAGGTACAGATGGCTTGCCAAACCAGATATTTCTTTGCGAACTTTGACAGTTTCGTGTGCTTGAAAATATCTGCTACCTTTCCCCTTCCTTTTGCCGTATAAAACTCCTGTCCCGGAAGCTGCTTGTAGTCGGCTTTGACGTAGGTTTCGTCGTCCATTACCACGCAGTCAAACTTCGTCAGCATCGTCGTGTACAGCCTCCGGGATCGCGCTTTGGCCGTCGTATTTTGTTTATCATCGCGATTTGGAGTCACTACCTTCTTGTAAGTCGATAGTCCGGCTCGTTTTTTGGCTCGATGCACGGTTGTAGACGATACACCCAGCTTATTTGCGGCATCTCGGAGAGATAGGTTAGGGTTTCGCTTGAAACTACCGGCAACTCTCTTTGTCGTCTCAGCGGCTTCCGGTTTTCGATTTCCCCCCGATCCAGACTTCCTGGTTGTCGACAAACGTTCCCCAAACACTTTAATTACATTTATAACGGTTGATTTCGCAACTTTTAGCGATTTTGCCAACTTTGCGTGCGAGTAGCTCGGATTTTCGCGATACGCGAGCAAAATTTTGATACGCTGCTCTTCTTGCTTGGACGGCATTTTGACAACTGAAGAGTGAATTCCAAAATCAAAATAGAAGCAACATTTTACACACACATACCTTCAAAATGAGGGGTGTTCAGGTTTTTTAAATGCAAAATTGAAAGAAATACGTTAAGTTGATATTGACCAAATTTTGACCGTATCGCCCTTTATTCGCAGACGACATCGCCCTAGAGATATATGGTGAATCCTAGAGATATATGGTGAAGAGATGGATCTAACGGCCTTACACTCCATTGGCATTGTGGAGAGATGGATGAGCTCTAGGAAACTGGAGCTAGCCCATGACAAGACTGACGTCACGGTTGATAACAACCGAAAATTAGAGCAAAATGCGACGATTAGTACAGGTAACTGCACAATTGTGTAAGTATTAGCAACCTCAATCGGGAGTGCCTCTGAGACTCCCCGACTACATTGGCCTCAGGGTCGGAACGCTTACCGGACATTGTTCCACGAAGCAGGGAATAATCGCACTGATAGCATAAAAACTCCTCGAGCACTTCACATTCACAATTTGTATTTATCTCCCACTCTTTTTCCCACTTTCTTATGTCTATCTGACTTTCTTGCTGTTCTTCGGGCCCCTTGCAGCTTCACCACCACGTATCCTCGTAGACTGCTCCTCTCGACGGCAGGTTTTCCTACTGGTTCGGGTTTACAGTTCCGACGATGCGCATTTGCTCTTCCGGATGTTGATGGGGTAGGGATGACGATGGCTTCTCCTTACTACCGTTCTGGGCCACCAAGTAGGTTGACGGACTCGGAATGATGGAAAGTGTGATGCCCTAGGAACGGTGCAGGCTTCCGGTACGTCTACCGGGGATTCCAGGGCCTCTGTACAAAAATACAGCTGGGTCCTAACAGACAAGTAGATTGCGTTAGGACTTTTGCCTTTCACGGTTTTGTGTTTTTCAATAGGATCGAGAATTATCGACCGTTCAACTAGATGGTTTACCAATGATGAAAATCCTATCGAGCTGGATATGCGAGTCTAATGGGCCATGGGGTCACCGCCCTCAGCATACGGCCAGTGACCCAAGACAACCACATTAATTGTGCTTGCTATCGTGAAGTTCGTAATGGCCTTCTCTATCGCAACTCCCCATGGCCGCCCAAAAAGAGTCGTTGTCCGTCCATCTGGTGGTGGGTTGTGTAGACTTCGGTGGGATGGTGGCTGCATTCTGTGGTAACGAAATCTGCCAGAGAGCTTTGATTACGGAGACAACTACAACCACATGCGATCACTTCCTGCACATGTATTCACAAATATACGATATTGAACACGACAATCTCAAAAACACTCGGAACTGAAACGGGAACAATTACAATTGAAACGAATTAAATCGAGGTTTTTGAGGTAGGCTGTCCTTTATCAGTCACGTCGATAACGGCTGCAAAAAAAAACCTCTATGGCTATATCGGCATTATCCCGTACGATGTCGATTAGCTCGATGTTGAAAGGGACTGTCTATAACGAGGCGGGCCGGCATCACCGCATTGAGTACCAAGAGCTACATGAGTAAGCTAGAGAGTGCACACAGGCTCATGTTCTTAAGAGTGTTTAGCGCATACCAAACGATATCACGCGACGCGGTCTGCGTCCAAGCGGGGATGATGCCAATACCCATCATTATAAAAGAGGATGTAGAGTGTTTTAAACAACGTGGAACAAGAGGTATCCAAAAGACCACTAGAGCTGCATCTATGGTTGTGTGCAAAAGAGAATAAGTCCACCAAAGGTCGGTGGACCCAACCGACTAATCCCGGAACTATTTGGGTGGGTCGGTAGGCGACACGGTGAAGTAAACGCAACGCAGATTTTGTCAGGCACTGCTGCTTTAGACAATATCTGCACAAATATGCACAGTCCTCCGCATGCACCGAGTGCGTGGGAGTTAAGGAAACTGTGGAACATGTATTATTCACATTTCCTCGCTTCAACGGCGCAAGATCCCACATGGTAGCCATAAGCGGTCACGACACGTCTCCGGATAGCCTGGTCCAGAGGCCTCTCAGGTTGGTTCCAACAAAAATGGCGAAACGATCAACGGCAGGTCACAGGGACCACCTAACTGCTGAAGCCCTAATTAGTTAGACATAGTGGGTGCTTAACAAGCACAATAGCCCTCTTCCCGAAGTTATACCGAAAGGTGGTTCCGGAATGGATCCAGAGCTTAAGGTACGGGTTGGCACCCTCATTCCCAACCAATACTTCTACAGGAGTTTGATTACAGATTTTCCATCCCACCTAAAAAAAAAGGGATCTTGACTGTGGATATATACATCTACTTGCTCTGCAATAATTTAGTCTCTTAATAGGCGTCTCTTTCGAAAACTGGTCTGGAAACCAACTACATCTTCCAACTCACTGCGGAGAAGAATTTGATTAAAAGTCTGTGGGGTTATCTGGACTATTTTGAAGCCCTCGAAAAGGCCTGGGAACATATGGATCCGGAATACCTCAATATGCTTGTCGAAAGTATGCCACGATGGCTGGAAGCAGTTTTGAAAGTAAGGGGGTCACACATAGCATTGTAAGTTGAAGAATAAGGTTAAAGCATAACCGTTTAGTGAAAAAAAATCAGGTATATGGTTTATATTTTTTAAGATTTACAAACATTTCAGCTTACTAACGTAAGTTATATTTGGGGCGGACTTTGAACAAAATTCTCAACATTTGCGTTAGACGCCCTCCATCAGAGCCTATACAGTAGTTTCCAGTACGTTTTTTTCAGTGCTTTTCCATTTCTTCATCACTTTTTATCTCTTGCCACTCTAAGGGTTTTCTGAAGTTCACGCTTGATCTTGGCCCAATAGTTTTCGATCGCACGGAGCTCAGGGCAGTTTAGTGGTTTTATGTCTTTCGGTACAAAATCCACAGAACTACCCGTATATACTTCTGAACGGCTTTGGGGTAGTGGAATCAGGCCGAATCGATAAAAAAAATGGTTTTGTTTACTCAGTTTTGTAAATCTCATCGTTTTAGGACCTTCTATCACGAATGGTTCACTCCGTTTGCCATAAGTGCTTATGGCCTGCTGAATCAGGTACTTTCAACAGCTTCTTCCATATTAACCGGTTATCCACTGCAAACTCATGAAATACTTCTGACCTGACCACAGATTGAATTCCGCTTTTTTGAAGGTCTCATCATCAAGGACGCAGCACCCGTATTTCGTTAGCAGAGCTTCTTGTAGAGTTACCGAGCCTGCGTTTCGGCAAAACTCAGCTTAAGTTTGCCACAATTTGGTAAGAGTTTCCCACCGTTTCGAGTGGAACCCCAACCTTTTCGTCCGAGATATCGCAAAGAAACTGGGAGTGGCACCTTCAACCGTGGATGGAGCTAAACAACGAGCTGGACTGTCGACTTACAAGAAAGTGGTGACTCCAACTCGCGACGATAAACAAAATACGTCGGCCAAAGACGATCGCTAAAGTTGTACACGACGATGCTGACGAAGTTTGATTGCGTGGTACAGGACGATTAAACTAACGCCAAGGCAGAGTTTTAAAAGCTTCGTGGACAGGAATTTTATAAGGCAACCGGGCGAGGAAAGGTGGCATATACATTCAAGCACAATAAACTGTCAAAGTTCGCGAAGAAATATCTGGTGTGGCAGACCATCTGTACCTGTGCCTTGTGTGCCTGTACGTGTACATTGCGACCGGAACCGTCAACCAGGAAATCAATCTGAACGAGTGCCTATAAAAACGTCTTCTGCTTTTTCTAAAGCGACACAATTGTTCCGTTCTATTTTGGCCGGATTTGGCATCTTGCCATTACGGAAAAAATGCCTTGGAGTAGTATGCTGCCAACAACGTTCAAGTGATGCCCATAGACAAGAACCCTCCCAATACGACAGAGCTCCGCCCAATCGAATAATATTGGGCCATCGTCAAGCGGAACGTTAAGAAGACTCAAAAAGCTGTTGTGAGCGAGAAACAGTTCAAGGCAAACTGGGGTTCAGCGACGAATAAAGTGAACAAGGAGACTGTACAAAATCTTATGGTAGGTGTTGAACGATAGACCCGGCAATTCGCATTTGGTAAAAAGGAAGCTTAGATGAAGTTTTCTCCTGTATTCTGAATGAACTGAACTTGAAAAAGAAAAAGAATTTGAAGAAACTTTGATAGACTCACACACATTACTGTTTGAGAAAATTTTGATCGGAACACCCTTAAAACAGATGTTAAAAACACACTCTATAGAGAAACTAGGCAAAATTTGGGAAATTTGTAAACGTCGAAATAGTTTTCATTTCATCCTTCATTATTCACGATTGCAAATGACTTGAATGAAAGAAAAAATGCAAAAAAAAAATTTTTTTATTTCATTTTACGGCAAATCAATGTATTGTTTAATACATAACAAATATGTATACACAACGATAACAAATGTATCGTTTAAAAGGATAAAAAATAGCACCATGTTGTCTTTTGTAAAGTTTTTCCTATCAAATTTTCCATCTCTTCAATTTCTTGAACTAGAACTATATATATTATATAATTGAAGTTCATCGTTTTTCGATCGTTTAATAGAGCAAAAATTTGGCAATAAAGGGATCTGCAAATACATGAACGGGTTATTACTAATTTTCAAAGCTGTATTATTTTCATCATAACTTATAACGAAAGAAACTTTTTCAAAAAGCTTGCCAGTTCCCTGGATGTTCGTCATAGATTTTTTTAACCATCCTAAGCTATCATTTGTTCCCAGACAGTCCCCAGATTTGTCAGACGAAGCAAAATTTTGCGACACCCTAATGCAAACTCCATTCAATACTTCTGCTTTTGTGCTTTTTCTGAACTATTTCAGCCTTGGCACCGCAGTTGGAACACTTTCCGCTTGGCGTTCGCCTTACACTTATATTGCATTGTGTGACTTCCACCCATATGTCAGCACCGGTTCAACATCCCTAATTGGCAAATGTCCATCACTGCCAGGCATGCCGAAAAACGGTACGTTTCTATAGTGTTTGTTGTCGAATAAAAAAAAACTGCAAGGTAATGCAAGCAATGTCCAAAAGGAAAAAGCAACGCAAATTGTTGAATGCGTTAGTCCTGAATGGCTTGGTGCTAAAGCAAATCAACAACAGCACTACAAGCATAATGCGAGCTAAACGAAATGCATTAAGACTCTCTAGCAACAGCTAGGCAAAAGTGAGACACTTTTAGGTCATTATTAATAAGTGCAATCAAAAAATTGGAATCGAACACGACTTGCGATTTTTTCCCCCCGCTTCATTCAGTACGTGCTCTCTCAAAAGTCAATGCATGTGAGTGTGGGTTTTGGCATGTGTCTATATGCCTGCGACAACCATTCGTTCGCCAGGCTGAGGCTTCAGCTAAATTGCATGTTTTAGTGGAGAAACGAAATTTATAAATTATAGGTTCTTTAAGAACACGTGGAAGCCGCCGAACCGGACAGTTGAGGAGTCCTCTACATGCACACATTTGTCCTAATCGTTTGTCCAACTAAAGCGTTCGGCTCGCACAGTTTGTAATGATAATTAAAGCGTGAATTACAAAATGAAGCCCAACGACGGGCGGTTATGGCACGAACTGGTCAATTGGTAGGCCGGTTCAAATCACGACATATTAAGAAGTAAGATGTTTTGATTTATTGCGGCTCATTTTTCAATAATTAGATAAATGCGCTCATTCCTATCAAGCGATGTCCTATACGTGTCGGTGGCAGTGGGGGGTGATGAATGTAAGCATTCTTGGAGTTGTCATCCATGAGCTGGATCAACTTGTCCAGGAGGGTAGAACGGTTACTTGACTTAATTGACATAGCTTTTGCAATGGCTGCACGAACGTTTTTGTTTTCTACTGGGCGGTTTAGGTATTAGGTCCTAGGAGCCGATTTTGTCACATTATTTGTTACAAGTATCAAGTATCGTTACTAATTACTTTACTGAAAACTTGCAAGGGGAGTATAAATGCTATATATGAGCATTTATTGAAAACTGTGTAAATGAGTTTGGTTGCTAATTAAAATTGATTCCATAACACGATTCCAGATGTTTGTTTTGGCTATAACATTTGTATATCATTATTTGATCTGATTTATCTGGATCAGTGCTGGTAAATTTCATGTCTTTCAATTGAAAATGACAATGTAATGGATAGCAATATCGTAAAACCTTATGATGTATTACAACTTGTTGTTCTTGATACTACCGTAACGAATTGACGATATCGTATAGCCTCTTCGTCAAGAGGCTGTCAAACAAAAGTTCTCTCTCATTCATTAACGATTGAAAAAATCTCCTTCGTCTCAGTGAGCTGATGAGATGAACTGAAATTTGTGAGGTTCTCCTTTTCTCACCCACTATCACTTACACAACCTGAAATGTCATTTTAAGAACGATTATTCAAAACGATGAAAACTATTATAATTACAAAGCTTTAATCGTCAAACAAAAGAGCATTTTGATAAGATGACATATCAATTATTTATTTATTTATTTAGTTTAGTCGTCACCAATAGGCTTAATAAAGCACCAATGGTGGTATTAAAATTATGACGAGTACAATAAACTTAAACTTAAATATCAAACCTCAACCACACTTGTTCATAACGGTCTACATATCAGAAAAAAATGACGTGAAGCATCTGTGCAGAGTTTGCCGAGGGACATGGTAGTCGAAAATTGTCGAGACTCTATTAAAAACACGCAGCAGTCCTCCGATCGCGCTGTTCATGCTATAGTTGTTCGGCGCATTGGCATCCTCAGCATTACACTATTGCTCAATGCCCTTGGTTGAACGTTGATATTAATCTGCTCCAGGATGGCGCTGCAATCGATTCGGCCTTGTAAAATTTCTGCAACAAAGAGAGCCCTGGATGTGACGAAACCGACGAAACCGAAGCGGTGCAAGATCGATAAATCGACAACCACTCTCGTAACTCGGCATATGAAACGGGTCTCTCCAAGGCAACCTTCTCAAAGCGAAACGTAAAAACCTGCGTTGAACAGATTCGACTCTATTTGCGCCACTAATATAGCTCGGATTCCAGACGGCAAAGCAATACTCCAGAGTCCATCGCACCAGTGAGCAATAAAGGGATTTTAAGCAGTAAATATCGGAGAAGTCTTTAGCCATCCGAATAATAAAGCCTAGAGTTTTTGACGCCTTGTCCACGATGTACGAGATGTGAAACTTGTACGTCAACTGAGAAACCAGAATAACTCTTAGATCTTTTACGTAAGTCGTACGTTTGATTACCAGGCCTTGAAGCTTATAGTCGAAGAGAATCGGCGCTTTTTTTCTAGAGAAAGTGATCACCGAACACTTCTCCGGATTAACCACCATACGGTGAGGCTGCACTAGTGAGCAAAGATTTGTAGTTGCTATTGTAAAAGGTGACAATCGTTGATAGACTGGATTTGCAAAAAGATCTTCAAGTCATCAGCATACGAAAGACGCGGTCCTACGAGGGCTAGGTTCACATCATTGAAGTACAGCAAGAAGATCAGCGGCCCTTAATTACTCCCTTGAGGTATTCCTGAAGTGGCTGGAAAAACGTCGGACATGCAATCACCAACAGCAACTGTCAGCAGACGATCAGAGAGGTTGGAGCGAAACCATTGGAAGAGACTTCCATTTACTCCAAGCTAATGTAGTTTTGAGGTAGCTATATCGTGGTTGAGTTTGTCAAAAGCTGCTGAAAGGTTTGTATAGATGACGTCCGTTTGCGCCCTTTCGGCCATATTTTCCGTAATAAACGAAGTGAAACATAACAGATTAGTGGTAGTGGAACGGACCATAAACCCGTGTTGATCTTCACTTAAGTATTGCTTGCAAAAGGAGATTAGAGGGTCTATTATAACGAGCTCAAATAGTTTCGATACCGCACTCAAAGATGAAATGCCTCGGTAATTATCCACATCTCGTTTGCTTTCCTTCTTGTGAACTGGAAACAAGTGAGCAACCTTCCAACACGAGGGAAATATGCCACTTGATGTGGAAATCTGGAACAGACGATGCAAGTGGGCCAGCAGAATGGAAATGTGTTTCTTTAGAAATACCTACGGAACTCCATCTGGGCCAGGATTGAAGGATGACTTGAGCTGCGATGCGGCGTTGGAGAGCATCTCAATACTGATATCGATTGCTCCAAATGAGTGACCATGCAGAGGAACGTTGTTTGTAGCCGCAGTTATCTGATCGTCAGTGAATATGCTGGCAAACTTGATCGAAAACAAGCGGCAAATATCCTGAGGAATGAAAGCGATTTCACCGTTCAAGACCATGGACGATGGTAGTTCAGACTCTCTGCGCTGTTGATTAACATATCTTCAAAAAGATTTCGGACGTGATTTCAGGTTTCTTTGGACATTTTGTTGGTATCGAGAGTAGCATAGCCGACTAACCCGGTTGAACTCGTAATTGACCTTAGGTAGAAATGTTTCAAGGGAAGCGTGCGATATTTAGTGTATCTTCGTAGTGCTGCTCTCTTGGTCGATTTAGGCTTTTTTAGTTCCTTCGTCTGTCACGGATGAAGAAAGTCTTTCTGTCGTATAGTTTTCGGCACATTATTCTTCGGCTTTTGAAAAGTCATGTATAACAACAAGAAAAAACCACTTTATTGTCTATTGTCCTGGAAAACTTTGTGAAACCTTTGGTTTTTAAGATTATAAGAATTTCGAGATCATGCTCTTCTGCAAATATTATTTTTGAAGTAAAGTCTTTTTCAAAAGTTCTGTTATTTTTTCAGTGATACACATTGAAAATGAAAAACATAAAATTACTCGCGTTGTCAAGTGTCAGATTTTGTTAAAGTAAAACAAGTTCTTATCTGGATTCGAACAAAAAATACAATGGCAGAAAAACAACCTGATAAAAGAAAACTAACTGATACTTCTCCTGCTGCAGAGTGTGTTCAAATCAACCCGATAACAACTTGACAGCTTCAGAGTACAGTCAATGTACCCCGATAATCTTGGCTCACTGGTTCTGTCAAATAGAATAAATCCTAGAACAAATTATCAACTGAACGTATTTACATCGACTGTTATTTTCAAAGCTGTGAAGCTCATATTCGTACTTGATGGATATAATGCTGACGATATGTTGTAATTTTTCCTTAATATTAAACGGTGGATATTTTTACGCTTATTGCAGAGAATATATAGAAGGATAAAAATACACTCGAGACTAAGACTACAAGCAAAAGATTGAATAATTTCAAAGCCGTAATTATATAAACACTTCAAAATTTTCAAGACTTGAAAAATATCCGAAAACTAGCGAGACGTGAATAAAATAGCAGAAAGCAGAAATTGAATAAATTTTTGGTCACTGAAGCAACGCTGGTGCCATGTTTTTCTATGCTAAAACGTTATTATTTTTCTTACTATTCTTCAAATAAAAAGTTTATTCATGTTCAATATTTGAAGCAATAACTTTTGCATTTTTATTTTTTTTTTTGGCTTCACTCCGGAGCCAACATTTTACGTGTCAAAATGTTTTGTCGATGCAGAAAAAAGATTTCTGTAATGGAAGATCCAGAAAACGCAAAAATGAGGTCAAACGGCGTAGATGGCGTCTCTTGAAAAACGATCCAGTGGCTAATCAGCTAAAAATTTTAATTCCTGTTGGAATTGCAATAATTATTGTAGCAGAAGTAAAATAAGCTCGAGTATCAACATCTATCCCAACAGTAAATATATGACAAAACAGAGTTATTGTTGATAAAAATAGCGCAGAAAATCGTCAATAATGACGAAACTGACATACAATTTAAAAAATAGCCAGAAAGTTATTATCAATTGCAAGTTTAGAAACGACGATGTTTATCTTAACTTGGATTTCCTTCTTTAGCTTTACTTGGATTCCTCCATACTTTAGTGGTACTTCTTTGTGAATATGAAAAAAATCTACATTTTTATTCATTTCTACATTTGTTTCTTCTTTTGTGCATAATTTGGAATACTTATCTAAACCAATATATGTGTAAATTGTCTTTTTTGAAGCATTCTGAAAAATAATACTTCAAAAAATATCTAATTATCAGTCAAAAGTAACGATACTGCTCTGAGGACTGAAATAAAAAAATTGAAAATGTCCATGGTAGAATCAAACTGAAATGCTACGGATACATGCAGACAAACCAAGTCTTGTGAAAGCCTGGATCTTACTCAATCTTTGTAGAAAAGACTTTCGGGTGATTACTGGTCTGTTGACTGGTCACTGTCCGAGTAGGTATCTAAATAAATTTTCAAGAATTCATTCTACAGAATGTCGTTTTGCCCAATTGAAACTGAAACTACAGAACATATACCCTACAATTGTCGGGCATTATTCATTCAAAGGATGTCAACATTTGGAAAAGGGTTACTAAAGCCCCCCGAAATTTGGCAAAACGATCCTGGTAGGGACTTTATAAAACCAGTTGAGTCTAACTGGGATCAGGGGCTATGTCAACCAATAACATCTTAATTGTGACAGGATATTTGACTTGCAACAAATCAAATATTGGTCATACAACATTAATCCTTATGAATGGATGCAGTTGTGTTTTGGCTCTACAGAAACGTTTTGTAACGTTATTTGTAACGTTTATCTACCTTTCATACTATTACCCAATATTAGACAATACAGATTGAATTTACGCATACAATACAATACAGACAATACAGATTGTATTTACGTATTATTTGGGTATGTGCACTTTTGAGAAATTATCGGTACTTTTTAAAGATCTTTAGGTATTCCCATCTTAACGTGAACTTTACTTTTAAATGGCTCACCATAGATCATAGACTATTGCACGGAAAAAGCTTACCTCTTTTTTGACCATGAGAGAATAAGAGAAAGCAATAACCATCGTGTTCCTCGTCCTCCCCACACAAATTTCCGAACACAAGGGCATCTGTCAAATCTGAGGTGTGACGTCACTGTGATTTGGACCATTGCACGGAATGTGTTAACCTCACTTTTTTCAGGGATTTTGTTTACAAGGTACTAGGATTCGAATCGCTCAGACGAAATTTTTCATTGTCTTTTTCCCAGTTTTTTACGATTAGAGTCAGGAAATTATGTAAAACGTTTCTTGTATTCTATAAACAAACATGATGGAATTGAGTAAACGAGCGAAAACTCAACGAGAATGATCTCTCATATGCATCCGTCGAACCATTCTGAACGGCCGTTGTGAGAATATCACCATGAAAATCTCACATGCGCATCGCGTGTTACCAATCATTAATCCTTTTTCCTTTCTGTTCTCTTCCATATCCTATGACCACGAGCAATATTATATGGTCATCCTAAAGTCAACTCTTCAAATGCAGTAACATCGAGACAACACAGAGCAATAAAGAACGGCATAAACCCTAACCAATTTTACTTTCAGACAAATTTTTTAACACAAGGTAAGCAATCAAATGACCACTACAAAATATACTGAATATTATCATATCGACATAATATACAACGGGAAAGGGAGGGACCATCAGGGCACCCAAGTGAAAGGATTTGGATAGGGAGCACGGGACTGCCTCCTCCCTATTGTTTCGAATAGAAAGTGGGAATACTGTTTGCGCAATTGAACCTACAAGTTGTTTGCTGTAACGCCCAATGGAAATACGATGTGGGAAACTTCGTTCCTCATTTCAGGACTCAGCATCTAGTAGCAGCAATGAGCAAGAATTTGCTCAAAGAAACATAATCTCCTGTAAAAAGATCCCGACCGGTAACAAAACAAAGTTTCCCGATCGACAAACGGCTTTTTTACGCAGCATGTCTAAAATTGGTGACACAGCACAGCAATGCTTATGAATCCTATTATGAAAACATTAAACTGCCATGTTAACCGGAGGAATATCATAATTCACATTCATGAAACTGCTCAGAAAATACGGTCCTTGATCAAAGATGAGATGGTGGGAAAGCTTGTATCTATTAAAATAGACTCCGCTTCTAGGCACGGACGTCACATGATCGGTATCAACGTCCAGTATGAAGCAAACGGGGAGGTTGTCATTAGAACCCTCGGTAATACTTAAAAAAATCGCCCCTAAACTTTTAAAATTTGTTTCAGCTATGATGGAGGTTCGACAATCCCAGACGGCAAAATTTTTGAAAGACAAAGTCCTTGAAATCTTGCATTAATAACGAGCTTAAACAAGTTTTTTCGGCTACTACTGACAACGATGCTAATATAATCACAGCGATTAAAGAAATGCAAAATCATGCGACGACTTCTGTTGCTCCTCTAGAATCATTGATGGATGTGGAAGGCTCGGAAAAAGTAGAATGTAGTATGATTGATAGGATTACCAATGAATTCGTAAGCGCACTTAACCTTGTTAGATGTAGTGTTCATACACACAGTTAGCCATAACAGACGTGATCACGAAGAATGATCCAAACATCAAGAAAATTACCGACATTGTTAAAGATACTCGCAAAACCCAGTACTCTATCGTTTTCGATCATAACAAAGCTTCTAAAGCTCCCTTGTGGAGCTTTTTATTTTTTCTCTCAAGTCTTATTTGTCAGCTTTTAAACCTGTTTACAAGTTGATGAAAAGTTTGCAAAACAAACACGTACCATTGAGCGAGTTTTACATACAGTGGCTACAAGCAACGTTGATGGAAGGAAGGGAATCTGGAAAGTTCCGTTTTGGCTAAAACACTGCAAACTAGGCTGCAAAAATGGCTGGATTACATGGCATTCAAAACTACTGTTTGTCTTGACCCGAGATTCAATTTTCCAGGATCTACTGTATTTGATTCTGCTGCAGAAAAAGCAGCGATTCAGGTACTACTTTAATAGCAGAGTCTCTCCATTAACTACAGTATGAACCAGCCATTGTTTTAAATTAAATTTACTACATGCACTATCAGATTCAGTACACATTGGGCAGCCCATGCTATTTTTGTTTTACAAAATACTATGACAAAATTCAATCCTTATCACCATCCGCATCTTCAACAACAACGCATGTTAAATCCGAAGCCAGCACGGTTGACATGATAGATGACTACATTCCTAAACTATTTGGAGGGCCTCAGTGTAGTGTCTCGGAACCAACGGTTACTTCATTTCGAAAGCAGCTTCGACAATTAGAAGAAGAGCCAAGGCAACCACACACCTAAGACGTTAGGAAGCATTGGTTGGCAAGAAAACATACTCATCCGGAACTTTATGCTGTAGCAACAGTTGTCCATTCCGTTTCTTGGACATAGGTATCCGTGGAACGATCGGTCAGTGCACTGACACTTGTCTTATCTAACATCAGGACGGGACTGTCTGATGATACTCTAGAAGTCGGGACTGATCTCTCATATGCATCCGTCAAATGATTCTGAACGGCAGTTGTGAGAATAAGTATCACCATGAAAATCTCACATCCGCTTAGCATGTTACCAATTACTTATGCTTTCTCTTCTTTCTCCTGTTCTCTTCACTGTCCTATAACTGCGAGCAATACCATATGAAATCGTTCATAGTCCATAAGCCTGCATGGGCCTAAGGTCAGCTCTCAAAAGCAGAAACACCGAGACGACACAAAGCAATAAGTATAGAACGGTATAGCCGTAAAAGATTTTACTTTCAGCCAAATTTTCTAACACAAGGTGAGCATTTAAATGACCACTACAAAATATACTAAATATCCATGACATAATATATAGCAGGATAGAGAAGGACCATGCAACTGCCTCCTCCCTATTGTTAACATTTCGCGGAACGAGGGCGGGCTTTTCGACGCCAACTATTGGGTTTATTCTGCCGATCGAGTGCTCGATTCTAGTGCTGTGGGTGTGAACTTGCTTATGGAAGGAAATTATCTTCCCTATATTCGTGTAAGTGTCTATACTTATAGGTCAGCCAAAACTATTTTGGCCCTTCCTACAGGAGCTTGATAATCTCAAACAACAATAGAATGAATCCTAGGGGGTTTGAGCTGTTTAGTGGAATACTTGTAACTATAAATTAGAAGAAAAATTAGTAATCTCCATTTAATTCCAACTACCTTTGCCTATCTTCGACAGATTCGCGTATTTCGTCTACAATGTGCAGACTTCTTCAGTGTCTCGTACTAATAACTCGACTATTAGTACGAGTTATTAGTACGAGACACTGAAGAAGTCTGCACATTGTAGACGAAATACGCGTATCTGTCGAAGATAAGCAAAGATAATTGGAATTAAATGGAGATTACTAATTTTTCTTCTAATTTATAGTAACAATAGAATCCTGATCAAATCGTTTTGCAGAGCATTCCACTGCTATGGAAAGTTACCTTGCTACAATAGATGGTAGTATTTCATCATCATCATCATTATCATCCTCATTATAATCAGATTCCTAGAAGTATAAAATAATAATACCGAGCACTTAGAGCACGTTCTAGAAAGTTCAGAAGGAGACTTCCCAGAGCTCAGGAAGAGAATTCTGCAAAAAAAATCCCCGAAGGTCTGGCAAAAACTTTGCAGAAGTATAGGTAGCACTTGTTAGAGGTTCAAGCTTGAGCATTAAAAAAAAATTGGACAAAACAAAGCTCGAAAACCAAGATAATACTTCCCAGAAGTTCAGGAGATAACTTTCTCGAAACTCAGAAGAAGACTTCTCATACCTTCAGAAAGAAATCTTAAGAAGAGGACCTCACAGAAGTTTTGAACTTTGCAGAGGTTCTGGAAATTTTTCCAAAAATTCCAGATGCAGAAGTTTAGGTAAAAACTTTCCCGGAGGGCGCTACCTACATTTTTTTTTAAATTCAGAAATAAACTTCAAGACGATACGATCAAGAACTTTAGCAGGAAACTTCTCCGAAAATTAGGAAAAATCTTCTCAGAGACTCCAGAAATAAACTTCAGAAAAGAGTAGTTAGGACTTCTCAGAAGTGCTAGAGAGTTTTCCCGAAGTTCGAAGCAGAATATTTCAGAATTTCAGGATGAGGAATTCTTTTAAGGAAGAACAAAAACTAATACTCCAGAAGCAAGGGACTACATCCAAGTAGCGTGGGAAAAAATTACTCAGAAACTCAGGAACAAACTACCTCGAAGTGCAGGAGGAATAAACTTCTCAAAAGTTCAGAAGAGGACTTCTCAGAGGATCAGGATGAAACTTTAACAATATTTAATGAAATGGTCCTAGCAATTCTGGAGAGCACTTTCGGCAAAAAAGTTTCCTCGGAGTTCAAGGTTCAAAGAATATGCTCAGGAAAAAACTTCTCCGAATTTCAGGAAGAAACTAACCTATAAGTTAGGAATTTCTCAAACAAATCAGGTATTCTCCCCCTGAACTTCCCGGAAATTTTACAAGAAACTTCCCAACAGTTTAGTTGGAACTACCCAGAAGTGTTAGAGAGCTTTCCTGAAGACTTCTAAAATTGAACCCTATGTCAACATCATATACTGCACACGGTGTAAATAACGAGAAGGACTTTTCTCGATCGATCGACTATTTTCATTACTCCTTTGATTTAACAACTTCAACAACAAGTTGACCTAGTCTGGTTAAATTGTAAGAAAATATTATAGCGATCATGAAACATTCACCTATGAACCGCTTAAAATGTTTTTTTTTACAACCAATATATCGTAGAAATCCACCAACGTCCTCCGACCTTCGCAGAGCAATATCGAAATGATTAGCCGTCTTTTAAGATCTCATAAAACATAACGGCCTGAGGCCACTCAATAAAGTTCCGTTCGCTAATGACCAAGCCCAATCATTTCCATGCGGCTGCTGCTGCTGCCACAGCTACTACATGCTGCCTTTGCCGTTGCTAGGTGGATTCAAGGTCATGCAGTCCAAAAGTCATTCGAGGTTTCAAGTGTCTCCGTCTCATGGTTTTAACATTCCATTTTTCCCCAATAGCCACCCACTGCGAGACAAAACCCAAGCCCAGTCGTAAACTGTTGTCTGTAACAATACGGTAGCTGCGTGACCTGCCACGGGAAGGTGGGAGTTGGTCAGCAGCATTTCAGAAATTCGATCCGACTTGACCGCTGTCTTGGTGGAATGACGCTCTGCGGAGCATAAAGTCTCAATTTGGACCCTCGTAGAACTATTTCAATGACAGTCACGATGCGTGAAATATTCATTATGAGCCGGATCAGTTGCGTTCGTCGCCGCAGGAGCACTGACCCGTTCCTTCGTTGCCAGCTCCCACACAGAGGCGAAGTGAGCGCTAACAATGTACGAGTGTTAAGGCTGGGCTGACTAATCAGAAATTTCCTGCTCAAATCAAAGATTCTGATCGAATCAGCCGAATCCGGGAAGCAATCAGTACAGTAATTAATGTAGCTCACAAACCACAGGAATTCACGACTCGAGTTTGATAGAATATCCGGGATAATTGATTAATTGTTCATTTATATGCAATATGTTGTGGCCCGAGTCGCGGTTACTTCATGCCGAAGGCATTTATGTGAGAGAGGGTAATTTTGGGGCCCAATTTGTGCGTTTATCCTTTAAGAGCAAACAAACACGCAATTTCCTTTGCGACATTGAACCTCGAGCGAAAACGCCCATCGACATTGAAAACAATCAAACGAGCAACGATTGATCTCAATCAGAAAATCATTTCTCGATTATGAGTCGTTAAAATAACGGCCTTTTCAGTCTCACCCTGTAATAGATAATGCAAAGAAAATGAATTGCCATCTGAGAGCCAGTGATTTAATTCGAGCTTTGGACCTCCAATCCAACCAACTAGACCCGATGCGATGGGCGGAATGCCAGCTGCATTACGTTCAACATTAGAGCCTGTTGTCTTTCCACCCAAGCAAACACAATAGAACAATCGGAGGGGTGAGTTTTGCAACAGGATTTAATGCGCTTGTTGATAATGCCATTACGGTTGGGTCTTTATGCAGAAGGAGGTTCTAAAACGATTTCGTGGCACGGCATTGTGTCACGCCCGAAATCGAATCCCGCGGTTACCTCAATCCTCGTTCCGTCGTTCCCTCCGATAATCGTTCGTAACCAGATCCTCGTGGCAGCGCGGTAAACCAAGCATAATTGATGTTTATATCCTGAAAATTACTGCGGTTGAATGTTTGCTTACATAACCATGCACATGCCAGATCGATAGTTACCTGCTCGAGGGCGGTGGGTTTGATTCCGAACCAACGTTGCAGCTCATGTGTCGCGTGTTCCAGTTTCAATCCCAGATCCGTCCACGATTGCGAGGCTCTAATGATCAATTATTCGCAAGGGCTGTTATTGTTGTTGTTGCTGTGGCTGCTGACCGCAGTACTAGGAGAGCTCGCACTTGCCAACCAAAATGGCTAGACCTTGCGCTGAAAGTATGATTCAGCGGTAATTTGCTTTCGGACAATAATTGTGCTTCGGTGGTGGACCGATTTCGATCTGGGTTAACAATTTGTCAGAGCAGACATTTTGCGTGATATGGAGCGCCTGCTTAGATAGGAACAGTTTGTGAGGGGGTTTGTTTTCGGGCAATGGCAAATGATACTGTGATTTTAATCTAAAATACGAATCGTTGATATGGGGAAAGTTTGAACTTTATTTTTCAAATGAGAAGTAAATAAGGACAAAAGTAGTGGGAACTAGTTGGCTTTGTAGGTAAATTGGATAGTATGGTAAAGGATCTGGTGGTCTTACTGTGAAAATATAGAATAAACTCCAGATGTAGCAACTACAAAAAGTACCTTCAAAAAACCATTCTAATGGATTGGGAAATTCATAGAAAACAAGTAGTAATTTTACATCTCATGCTAAAGAAACACTTGAAATTATGAGGATACTCATTTTCTAGGCTCACATTTAGTGTTTAACGATGATATAGAACATCCAAAAGTTGAAAATAATTGCAGGTCATTCGGGCCTACAAGCTACAATTCATCTATTTCAAATATCATCATTACAAGACTTCAAATTGAGTAGGCAGTGAAGTCCTTTGGACCATATGAATCTTCAGAGATGGATGGTATTTTTCCTGCACTTCCGCAGTAGGGTGGAGAGGTACTTTTGGATTCCTTGGCTATTTGCTATTTGGCTATTTATTTAAAGCAAGCTAAAGGATAAGGTATCATACCAAACATATGGACAAATGCCCTTGTAGTATTTATTCCTACAGCAGGAAAAGAAGACAAATCAAATCCAACATATTAAAGACCATAAAGCCTACTATACTTGAAGTATAAGAAAAGAGAAAAAACAAGTTCTTAAAATCAGAATATCTACAAAAGACTCCCCTCGACAGATTTCAATTTGCTTATCAAGCAAAGTCTTCTTAAGGTTCCGCTTGACAATGGCCCAATATTGTTCAATTGGGCGGAGATCTGGCGTGTTGGGAGGATTCTTGTCCTTGGGCACCACTTGAACGTTGTTGGCAGCATACCACTCCATGGCGTTTTTTCTGTAATGGCAACATGCCAAATCCGGCCAAAATAGAACGGAACAATTGTGTAACTTCAGGAAAGGCAGTAGACGGTTTTTTAGGCACTTGCTTAGATAAATTTCCTGGTTGACGGTTCCGATTGCAATGTAAACGTTGCTCTTCAAGCCACGGGTACAGATGGCCTGCCATACCCGATATTTATTCGCGCGCGAACATTGACAGTTTAATGTGCTTGAAAATATCTGCCACCTTACCCCGTCCGGTTGCCGTATAAAATTACTATCCAGGAAGCTGTTTAAAGTCTGCCTTGACGTAAGTTTCATCGTTCTGTACCACGCAATCAAACTTCGTCAGCATCGTCGTGTACAACTTTTGCGATCGTGCTTTGACCGACGTGTTTTGTTTATCGTCGCGGTTTGGAGTTACCACTTTCTTGTAAGTCGACAGTCCTGGTCGTTTTAACTCTATCCACGGTTGAAGGCACCACTCCCAGCTTCTTTATGACAATTCGGACGGAGAGGTTGGGGTTCCGATCGAAACAGCGGGCAACTCTTATTGTCGTCGCTTTGGCCTCCGGCTTTCCATTTCCCCGCGATCCAACTTTCCTGGCTGTCGACAAACCTTCACCAAACACTTTTAATACGTTGGTAAGATACAATAATTCCGCCAACTTGGTGTGCGAGTTGTTTGGATTTTCACATTGCACGTGCAAAATTTTTGATGCGTTGCTTCTCTTCCTTCGACAACATTTTGATAACTGAAGTGCTAAGGGAACGTCCATTAATTATGTCACGTGGTAGGAGGAGAGGGGGGGTTTGGGAAAACGTGACGATCCAAAAAAAATGTGAAGGACGTAATTTATGGACGTTCCCTAATCACAAAATCAAAATAGAGGCATGATCCTACACGCACACATCTTCAAAATAGGGGTGTGCAAATTTTTTTAATGCACGATGAAAGGAAATGCGCCAAGTTTAAGTCGACCAAATTTTGATCGAAACACTTTTTAGAAGGTGCTTTTTATAACGCGTCTTTTAAATCCATGGAATATTCAATTAAATAACGAAATATTGATCCGTGTATTTAAGCATGTATTATTAAAATGTTGAATAAAATAGAAGTGTCTGATAAAAAGGGAGAATCATCAATAACAATAAGAACCACTAGAGGGTGTCCTTAAGGAGAAGTACCGACACCCTTTATATAGTCGCTTGTAGTTGACAATCTTCTTACTAGATTAGCAGAAAAAGGCTTCGATGTAATCGGGTTTACTGATGATGTGGTCATAATAGTTCGAAGAAAATTTGATCATTTTATCACAGATAGAATGTAAACTGCACTCAACTTTATTTGACAGAGGTGCCAAAATTAATGGTTGAACATAGATTGATCGAAAACAGTTTTGGTTCCTGTAGTAATTTATCAGTTCTATACCTGTGTTACAGATATGAAGAGAGCGAGGATGATGAGAAGATGAGGGCTCTTCTCCAATTTTACGAGGAAGAACCACGAATCGTTTTGTCCGCTTGTAAAAGCCTTACTGACATTGAACGTCGATATGCCCAAATAGAGAAAGGGGCTCTTGCAATTGTATGGGCAGTCAAAAGATTTCAAATATATTTAATAAGAGTCCGTTTGAGCTAGAGACTATAAGCCTCTAGAAACTACATTCTCATTCTCTCCCGATTCATCACCTTGTCTCCATATAAAACGTTGGGTCCTGAGGCTCCAATCATTTAATTAGGAGGGGGTTTACCGCACAGGCAAATCTAACAATACGGATCGCCTGTAACACCTCTCGCAACCATCAGAGGGTGAACCATTTGATCCGGACTTAGAGGTGTACATTCGGAATGTTTTAGAAACTGCTGTATAGGTCTGTCTAATAATCAGTTCGGCTTCCGTAAAGGTGGATGCCATCCTGTCCGCCACCAAGACGGCTGAGGTGGCAATCCAGCGCAAGAGGCGAGGAGTACGATACTGTGCATTGGTCACCCTTGACATGAGAAATGCATTCAATAGCGCCAGTTGGGTGGCTATCGCTGACTCGCTGCAACGCCTTCAGGTTCCTGGGTACCTGTAAAAAATTCTCGGAAGCTACTTCCAGAATCGCGTTCTGGTATACAATACAGAGGCAGGCCAAAAACGTGTTCAGATCACCACAGGCGTCCCACAAGGTTCGATTCTGGGTCTGGTGTTATGGAACACGATGTACGATGAGGTACTGCGGCTTGAATTTCCGAACGGGGTGAAGATATTCAGGTTCGCGGCATCACCCGGGAGATATGTGGTGAATCCATCGAAGAGGTCGAGTTAACGGCCTCACACTCCATTGGCATTGTGGAGAGATGGATGAGTTCCAAGAAACTGGAGCTAGCCCATTAAAAGACGGAGGTCACGGTGGTGAATAATCGGAAATCGGAGCACGGATGATCAGTACAGGTAACTGGACATTAGAATCGAAGAGGTTCTTGAGGTATCTTGGGGTCATGACCGACGATAAGCTGTTCTTTGTCAGTCATGTCGATTTCGCCTGCACAAAAGCCTCTCTGGCTATATCGGCATGATGACATGATGGCATGATGACGAATTGCTCGGCGGCATGAATCACCGGCTTGAGTAACCATGAGCTAACATGAGTTAGCTAAAGAGTACGCACTGGCTTATGTGCATAAGAGTGCTTAGCACATACCGAACGATATCACGTGACGTGGTCTGCGTCCTAGCGTGGATGATGCCAATAGCCATCGCCATAAAAGAGAATGTATAGTGCTTCGAACAACGTGGAACAAGAGGTATCCAAAAGACCACTAGAGCCGCATCTATAGTTAAATGGCAAAGGGAATGGAACAACTCCACCAAAGGTTGGTGGACCCACCGACTAATCCCGAAATTAACCGGGTGGGTCGGTAGGCGACACGGTGAAGTAAACTTCCACTTAACGCAGATATTGTCTGGCCACGGCTGATTTAGACAACACCTTCATAAATATGGGCATGCACAGTCCTTTGCATGCAGCGAGTGCGCGGGAGTCAAGGAAACTGCGGAACATGTGTTCTTCGCATGTCGTTGCTTCGACGGCGCGAG
The DNA here is from genome assembly GCA_034211315.2 of Aedes japonicus. Lineage (NCBI taxonomy): Eukaryota > Metazoa > Arthropoda > Insecta > Diptera > Culicidae > Aedes > Aedes japonicus. The sequence continues at coordinate 31,404 of JASCZW010010197.1, read as the reverse complement.
ATCCGGCATGATTACCTTAAGCGGTCACGACACGACTCCGGACAATTTGGTCCAGAGGATGTGCCAGGACCGGGACGTCTGGAACGCGGTATGCGTAGCAACCTCCCAGATCGTCCTCGATCTCCAACAAAAATGGTGAAACGACCAAAGGCAGGTCGCAGGGACCACCTAACTACTAAAGCCCTAAGTAGTTAGACATAGTGGGTGCTGAACAAGCACAATAGCCCCCTTCCCGAAGTAATACCGAAAGGTGGTTCCGGGGAGGGTCCAGGGCTTAAGGCACGGGTGGGTTTTTAGTGGGTCGAGGAGTTGGCACCCTCATCCCCACACCCTGAGTTCTTCAGGTGTCTGGTTGCAGATTTTTCATCCCGTCTAAAACAAAAAAGGATTGGCTGCTGTACAAAGGGTAATACCTCTGAAACGACGAAAACCCAGGAGAAAGCGAATCCGTTCGCTAAAGGCGGCCTAGTGAGGTCCCCACCGCGTAAAACGGTGGGATCGGGCGTGAGCAACACTTGCGGTAGTGCTAGGGCATCGGAGGCAGGTGTCACCAAGCTAGGCGTGGCCATGGATGGGCCAGGACTCATCCGGGCCATGGATAGGATGCGGGAAACCCTTCCTAAAGTGTTGGAGGTGTCAGAGCAATTGGACGCGATTATTGACTTCACGTCATCGCGTAACAACATTGCGAAGGCCCTCAAACTGAGCCTGCTTAGGCTACGCATGACAGTGTAGGCTACATACAAGGAGAGGGAAGAGCTGGAGGCCAAGCTCCTAGCCGAGCAAAGTGCCAACGAGTTCGAACGACTAGCAGCCAACGAAAGAGCGAGGGATTTAGTCTTGAAGCAGACCCAGACGAAAGCGTCCGCCTCGGTCGGAGAGTCCACCCTATCCATGGGGGCGGGGACTCAAGCGGGACAGCCTCCGAAGCGGCACCTGGCGCTTCTAATAAGCGTATCGTGTTTGAAGCCCCAGTACCCCAGTAGCACGCTTGTTGCCATTCGCTTGAGATAACATAAATATGACTTGCTAAGTCATAATCAAGTTACTACAAGTTACTCAATCAGTTACTGCAAGTTACTCAATCAAGTTACTAATTATGACCATAGTGTGCTACTTGGGCAGAGAAGCGAACCAACGCAAACGTGGCGGTGGGGTCAGAGGGTACATCCTCGCGACCAGCTACAGCTGCCCGCAAAGAGAGAGGCCCCGGCGCTAAGCCCAGCACAAAAGGCGCGACATCCAGCTCGCGTGTGGTCTCAAGCGCCAATGGGGGTCCGAGCAGCAGGAGCCCAACGACAACAGCCATAACTTGCGCAGAAGCAGACCTTAGTGCTAAGAGGGGACAAGTGACGACCCCAGGCGTGGCAGGGAAAGCCACTGGAATAAAGTCCAAAAAAAGGGAAGTAAAACCAAAAAGGAAAAGGACAAGCGACAGGTGGCCCACAAGCGTAACCGCGGAATGGCCCTCATCGTCAAAACCGAGGCTTTTAACTATTCCGAGGTCTTGAAAACGATGCGCGGGGATGCGTAATTGGCGGGCCTAGGCACCGATGTGCGGAGTATAAGCCTTCCCTAGTAGCACACTTGTTGCCATTCAGTTGAGAAAACATAAATAAGACTTGCAAAGTTATAATCAAGTTATTACAACTAATATATAATCGTAGTGTGCTACTTGGGTTACCTGCACCAGCGATTTGCTCCTGGAGCTAAAGAAAACATTAGAGCTGAAGGGCCCGGCTTATAGAGACCTGGCAAGACATGCCTTAGGTGAGGGTGTGGAGGTGCGTACCATCGTCCCACAGGTAGCGATCCTGTGTAAGAACCAGAATGAGACCACTGAGGTAAACGAAATCTCCACTGCACTTAAAGAATAGTGCAGGGTTGAGGTTGCCGCCTCAGACATACGACTGCGGAAAGGTCCACTCGGGACCCAGGTGGGAACAATGAGGGTGGCAGCAGCCGATGCGGATACGGCGTTGAAAGTGGCGAAGGTGAAGATGGGGTGGTCAATATGCCCACCTAGCCTGTCAGACGCTAAAGGCATGCTCAGATGCCAAGAGGCACATGCTGGGGTGCAAGGCCCAGACTAGAGCAACATGCAGAAGGAGCGACAGCCACAAACGTGCTCCCAAATGCTTGATATGCGCCGGGAAACCGGACGATAACCACGTCGTGGGGGGTGGGGCGTGCCCAGCCACTAAGGGTATTCCAACGAGTTAATCGTAATACAGGTAACCCAACTAAACCTGAACCATTGTGAGGCCACCCAGCAACTGCTGTGTCAGACAGTTCGCGAAGCGGCATAGAATATCGCCATGATATCCGATCCATACTGCATCCCAGCCGGCAACGGAAACTGGTTTGCGGACAAGTCCAACATAGTGGCATTATGGACGATAGTTCAGGAGATTGTGTCTACCACAAACGAAGGCTTTGCGGATATAAAATTGAATGGAGTGTTCTTCTGAAGCTACTGCGCACCGCCAAGATGGTCGATTGAACAGTTTTCCAATATGCTCGATCGTATGACAACTGAGCTAAATGGCCTAAGCCCGTTGGTAATAGCCGAGGACTTCAATGCTTGGGCGCTCGAGTGGGAGAGCCGCCTTACCAATCTCAGGAGGCAGATTCTTCTGGAGGCCTAGGCTAGGCTCAATATGGACCTAGCTAATGTAGGTACCAAGAGTACCAACCAAACCCATAGTGACCACTTGCCGGTTCGTTATTATATCGTCCACAATACAAGACAGTGTGTAGAAGGAGGAGCATCCAATCCATTTGCCCGCAAATGGAGCACGTCCTACCTTGATGTAGAGACATTGTAAGAGGCGCTTGAGAGGGAGCGAATATTACGCAAAACCCAGGAACCTTGCAGTGAACGACTCCTCGTTCTGTCAGTTATCACCAATCGACCCGATCAGCCACCGCCCACCGATAGGAAGCTTCAGCTTAGCAACACCATGCAGCATATCAGATTGTCATATCCAATTATCGATAATCATTTGGAATATGATGTTGTGTCTACTACTTGTTATATCAAAACATTCTGTGCATAACAAATAGCAGACCCGTAACTCAGCTAATGACTAGTACATGTTAAATAAAACAGTTCAAGTTTAACCACAGAACATGCAGGTTCTTTTAATCCGAATGCACCTTTGTTTAAAAATGCTAACTTAAACGCTAGTTGCGTAACTTGTCACTTACACGAGCGTGTGATGCGACCGATGGAAGTCAAACCGAGGAATGGAAGATTGGAGGACGGAGTCGATCACTTACGTCCGAAGAATATGCCTCAGTGCAAGACGGAGAATGCAAAGAGCCCGGTCCGATGCCGATAGAATTTAGCGTAGAGAGGAGCTAGTCGCCACGAAGGCCGCGTTTAAAAGGGAGATTAAGACCAGCAAGCGAACCTGCTTTGAGGACCTGTGTCAGAAGTCCAATACGAATACGTAGGGTGACGCCTATCGGGTAGTAATGGCCAAAACCAGAGGGACAGCGGCTCCAACCGATCAATCACCAGAGCTGCTGCAGGTGATCGTTGGGGGACTCTTTCCGAACCACAACCCGAGTCCATGATCCCCGCCGCCGTAGATTTGTCCCGTGATCAGCGTTCCAGTATCCGTAGGGTGACATAGAAACTGAAGGGTGGGCGGCTCAGTCGAACACCCGTGACCACGTGGGCATGCAACGGCACAACGGGGGCCGGCGATTAGGCGACGGTGACGAATGATGAACTCATTGCGATAGCAAAGTCGCTAAAGGTGAACAAAGCGCCGGGACCTGATGGTATCCCGGACCTGGCCATCAAGACGGCTATCATGCTGGATCCCGAAATGTTCAGGGTGGTCATGCAAAAGTGTCTGGACGAAGGCGTTTTTCCGGACGCCTGGAAAATTCAGAACCTTGTGTTGCAACCAAGGACAGCGAAGCCACCAGGAGATCCATCGGCATAAAGACCTATATGTCTGTTGGATACAGCTCGAGAGGGTAATTCTCAACAGACTGACAACGTACACGGAGGGTACAGACGGTCTGTCTAATAATCAGTTTGGCTTCCGCAAAGTGGAGTCGACGGTGGATGCCATCCTGTCCGTCACCAAAATGGCTGAGGTGGCAATCCAGCGCAAGAGGCGAGGAGTTCGATACTGTGCATTGGTCACCCTTGACGTGAGAAATGCATTCAATAGCGCCAGTTGGGTGGCTATCGCTGACCCGCTCCAACGCCTTCAGGTAACTGGGTACCTGTACAAGATTCTCGGAAGCTACTTCCAGAATCGCGTACTGGTATACAATACAGAGGCAGGCCAGAAACGTGTTTAGATCACCACAGGCGTCCCACAAGGTTCGATCCTGGATCCGGTGCTATGGAACACGATGTACGATTAGGTACTGCGGCTTGAGATCCCAAACGGGAGGAAGATAGTCGGGTTTACGGACGACATCACCCTGGAAATATGTGGTGAATCCATTGAAGAGGTCAAGTTAACGGCCTCGCACTCCATTGGCATTGTGGAGAGATGGATGAGTTCCAAGAAACTGGAGCTAGCCCACTATAAGACGGAGATCACGGTGGTGAATAATCGGAAATTGGAGCAACAGGTAACGATCTGTATAAGTAACTGCACAATCGAATCGAAGAGGTCTTTGAGGTATCTTGGGGTCATGATCGACGATAAGCTGCCCATTGTCAGTCACGTCGATTACGCCTGCAAGAAAGCCTCTATGGTTATATCGGCATTATCCCGCATGATGACGAGTCGCTCGGCGGTGCAAGGGAGTAAACTCCTGGCAAGTGTCACCCTGTTCATACTTAGGTACGGCGAGCCGGCATGAATCACCGCCTTGAGTACCAAGAGCTACATAAGTAAGCTAGAGAGTACGCACAGGCTTATGTTTCTAAGAAAGCTTAGCACATACCAAACGATATCACGCGACGTGGTCTGCGTCCTAGCGGGGATGATGCCAATTATGCCAATACCCGCCATAAAAGAGAATGTATAGTGCTTCGAACAACGTGGACCAAGAGGTATCCAAAAGACCACTAGAGCCGCATCTATAGTTAAATGGCAAAGGGAATGGAACAACTCCACCAGAGGATATGCCAAGACCGGGACATCTGGGTCGCGGTATGCATAGTGGCCTCCCAGATTGTCCTCGATCTCCAACAAAAATGGCGAAACAACCAACGGCAGGTCGCAGGGACCACCTAACTACTAAATCCCTAAGGAGTTAGACATAGTAGATGCTTAACGATCACAATACCCTAGGTTACAAATGCCACCTTACTTGTGCTGTCTACAGGGTGTCTCACAATAAGTGTCACTATGGGATTGCAGCAAAACAAATCAACTAAATCATAATATTTTCTGTCACATGTTATAGAAATAAACCATATTCATTCACTTTGAATCTTTCACATTTTTCCTTGATAACTTTTCGTAAACGTTTTGCTAACCCATCGCAGCTGGCACGCACGATTTCGTGAGGAATTTGGTCTCGAATATCAACCAACTGTTTCTTGGATCGATCTTAAGTAAGCCCTTTCGTAGGGCCTATATGTTGTAGTCAAGTAGGTCAACAATGTAGTCAAGTAGGTTGAGATCCGGTGAAGATGCTGGCCTATCTTTGCTTGTGATGAAGTCGGGTAAATTTTCCGCACACCACGCTTGTGTTTTCTTTGCCTTGTGAGCTGGAGCTGAGTTCTGTTGGAAACATTATGGTGTAATTCCATACAGCGTTGAAACATGAGGAAGTAAATGGTTCTTCAAAACCTGCTCGATGTAATATTCAGTATTGATTTTTACGTTAGGTTCTATGAAGAGAAGAGGACGTTTTTCTTTGCGTGAAATGGCACCCATTACTATGATTTTCGATACATTCTGATAGCGTTCTACAAATAGTTTACCTCTTGGAATATTGGCAAGACTTTGCCATACACACGATCACTTTGTTGATCATGAATGTCCTGAAGGAGGAAGAGCTTTTCACATAAAAATACAATCATTCAGGTACCGTGCCGAACCAAAAGATTTCTGTTTATTTGGACCCTGGCTTGCTTTTGACGTTTTGTCAACCCGTGAACCCGTTGTTTCTTGTATGGTTTGCATTTCACATCAAGTCTGAGCAGCCTGTTCATTGAAGCCGGGAATATGTGAAATTGTTTGCTCAATTTACGGCCAGATACGCCCGGATTACGTCTTAGTGGCTCCATCAAAGATTGGATCTTTTTTTCGTTCTGCCAGTTCGTCTGGCACCTCCTTTGTGTTGAATATGGGCATTTCTAGGATTTTTTTTCAAAAGGGCGAATCTAACAATGAGAGGCTCTCTCCTCTCTCGCTCTCATTCATTTATTACAGCGCCATTATAAATCTTTTGAGGGATTATTTAGTACATATAGAAACACAACAGTGCTGGCTACCATACTCTACAAATAGTTGAATGAAAAACGTAACGCTGAATGGAATATGAATGAAAGAGAAAGTAATCAAAGAGAGTCTCTCAATTGCAGATTCGCCCAAATGAAAAAAAAAACCCTAGATTTCCAGTTTCCTTGAACCGTTTCAAGGTACGAAAAATAAAACGCTTACTCACTGCTTAAAGTAATTGAATATCTGACACGGTCGAAGCTTTTGCAAATGCAATGGTAGCTGATATATATAAGCAAACGGAATCGCTTATTTATCTTCAGCGATAAGCCGTCAAAAGAATACACTCAAAACGGGCTTAATCAATTCTGCTGTTTAAATTACCCAGCTGAAATCAACCAAGACTGAAAAACAGGTGACACCTATTGTGAGACACACTGTACAGTGTGCGAGGTTTTTTAACATTTTTTTGTGAAATATGCACGTCCGCGAGAAATTCGCCTTGCGTGTCCGAGTATTAAAATACATTTTCTCAACATAAACTATAACCACAATGACATAAACTTACCTCAATCGCTGAATTAAGTCATTCGTCGTGAAGGACGAAAAACCAATTCGTACCTTGAGCTTTTTCCCATCGACATAAAAACTGTTTATGCCAGGCATCAGCTCTCAAATTATTAATTCATTCCAAAAACAGATTAATTAATGGTTCTTTACCTTTTCCCAAATCTAGATACGCATTCACAACATCTATATTAAAAAAAAAACGTTTTCCAGAGCAAAGCTACGTTTTCGTTTGATTCTTTTTAATTTTTTGAAGCCTTCTACGGTACGAGCACATAATAATTCTCTCTGAGTGAATCTTTTCGACTCTTGTGAGAAAATGACTCATTCTGAAAATGTGAAAACGAGAACAATTTTAGTTTTATTCCAGCCATAAGGCACACATTTTGGCATTGTTGATTGAACTACATTCAAAATTGTTTGGCCCAAAAACACCTCCTCTATGCATCTTGGAAGCCAAAATGTGTACAAAGTGGACCGGTTGTGAGAGCAAATTAATAAAACCTTCACAAGACCAAGAAGATTTTTCAAGACCATAAATTTGGTGTATTTATTTTTAATTATTTTATATATTTCAATTTGGCGATTGGAAGAAATCAAAAGTTTGACAAAATGCCAATTCATCTCCGCAATGGCCACAATAAAACTATTTTGACATTTGGTGATTTTTTTCAATGCCAATTTGCTATTCAATGCATTAACTGGAAAAAACATTTCTTTTTCAACTGACAATAATACGATATTTGGAGCCCTAAAACAGCATTTTACGAGTACATAATTTTAAAAATAAAACCTTTGATAGGAGGTGAAGTAACTTAGGAAAACAAAGTTTTAAGATCGCTGTAAAGTAGTTGTGTATATTTTCATAAATCTAACTGAAATTTGAAACCTATTGCTGTCAAAATAAAACCAAATTGTTTTCTAGTGGCTTTCATAAAACTTAAAAAAAACTGAATAAAGCTGGATGGTTTTGGAAATGTTTTTTGTTCATAACATTCTCATATTACCTACTTTAGCAACTGGAGTAAAGTCTGTTCATGTTAAATTACAGATACTTTTCTTTCAGTGTAGAGTTTGAATTATTTCACGGAACGCTGAAACTTTTCACTTGTATGACATCTGAAACTCTCAACTTTATTTCGTGCTAAAACATGCTCACATTCTTATTACATTCAGTAAAATGGCGTCGAATCAAGTGGAAGTGCGCAAATGCATTTTGAACGAACGGTGGCAAAACCCCAATTTATCGGTACGCGATATTTCCAAAAAACTAAAACTACCGAAATGTACCGTGTCTTGTGTTTGCAAATCATTTGACCAGAGCTTGACTGTGAATCGGAAGGATGGTAGTGGAACAAATCGAAAAGTATGCATCCGACAAATGGACAAGCAGATGGTAGAAAAATCCATGAGAAAAATCCCGATCTCTCTGTGCGAAACATCGCAAAGTTAAGAAGTCAAAATCATACGTACAATAAGTGAAGCAGACACAAGGACTGAAAGCGTACAAAGTGAAAAAGGTGCCCAACCGTGATGACATGCAAAATTTCACTGCAGAAAGTCGTGCTAAGGTGCTTGACAAATTTTATTTTTTTTTTTCAAATATTTTCTTGTATCAAAATGGACGACGAAACATACGTACACGAGCTTCCGGGTCTGGCTGTTTACATCGCAATGCAAAGAAACTCCGTTGCCGAGCATTTCCGGACACAGAAGGTGTCCAAATACCAGAAGAAGTATTCGAGTTGGTAGGCAATGTGTAGTTGTGGTGGAAAATCAGAAAGTTTCGTCCTTACCGGCATTATCAATACGAATGTATGCGAGAAAGAATGTTTGTAAAAGCGCTTGTTATCGTTTATCAGAAGCCACGAGTCTCCATCTCTGTTTTTGGCATGGTTTGGCCTCTTATCACTATGCGAAACCCGTTCTGGAATGGTATAAGGTACACGAGGTCAAATACGTGCCAAAAACAACCAATTCACCAAACTGTCCAGAACTTCGTGCAATAGAGAAGTACTGGGCTCTAAATAGGCGGAAACTCTTCGAAACTAAGAAGAAAGCAAATGGTACCGATGATTTCCAGAGAAGAAGGAGAATCGTCACGGCGGGCGTATCTGAGCGTACCGTACGGAAGCTGATGGCGGTTGTGCCACAAAGGTAGGAGAATTTTACAGAAGGAAGGATTAACATTTTAATCAACTGTTACTAATGTAGATTTAACTCTATTATTGTGAAATTAATCATCAGTTTTGTTGTTTTATATGTTTTTTTTGCTGCTATTATTTTGCTGTATGAAATTCAACGTGGACAGGCGTTAGTTTTAGTTCAGCAGTGCAGTTTGTATATTCATACTGAAATGCCAGCTGGGAGTTTTTTGTGATAGTATAACTCAAGAAGGCGTGAGGTAGGAACTTGTGAAGACCGAAGGAAGATCGCACCCCTTTCTCTGGTTGTAAACCCCCCATTTGAAGCCCACCAAATTAAAGTTGCATTAAAGTTGTCCTTAAAAATCAACTTTTTTTGTTATAATCCCTGCCATACCGTTGGTCTCACCAGTATTGAAAATATTTTAAATCAAAACGCTCTTCAAAATTCAACAAAACCAATCCAAACCATTCCCTTTAATTTTTCTTGTGTCAAAGTTGACAGTCACCAGTTGTTGACAAATTTATTCACCACTTCCCACTCTTCTGCTGAACATTTGCATTCCTTGTATTTGTTAATCAATTCTAGAATGCCAAGTTCAATCTTGTTGGCCTCAGCCTTCAGTCTGCCGTACGTTTATGCCACCGGTTTAAAGTTGCATGCTATACATATGTTCAACTGAGTCAAAATGCTTTCCAAAACACAAAACATGTCTCTTGTTTCTTAACCTGCTCTCCATATCATACCTTCTAATGATATATTGAACTGAAAACTTTAAGACAGCCAACACCTTCACGGCAAGATTTGAAAGGATTCGGAACTTGTCTCAAAAATTGAATATCAACCTTGACTAATCTCATCTGGTAGTTTGGTAGAGTTTATTCAGGAAGTCCGCATTCGTGCAACACGCCATATTGCAGCATATCTATGGTGCATAATTAAACATAAATAATAAAATGTATGGTCAACACAATATCCATAATACAATATTTTCACCTCATATCTAACATTTTAAGTAAACGTTTTGAGAATGGACAATTCCACTAGCAATGCCATCTTTTGTAATAACCATTCATTTGCAGATGAACCCAAACCGCCTAATTGTTGAATCACTCTCAAACCAAGTATCCTTCGATTAGATCGTAGCAAATCAATGTTTCGCCCCATTTCACTCTAACATGTTCATCGGACGTGCCGCGTCGTTCATACCGTGGTGTTACATATTCCCGTCGCCTCGAATTAACCATTTCACAGTCATCAACGTGCGATTTAATTGCCGTAAAATTGATACCCCATCATATTGGGCTGCCGTCCAGTTTGAATTGATTGTTTGTTTATCCAATCAGCATGTTTCGATCAACCTACAAATCAGCATTTAAACGTTTCAAAATAGACAAAAAGTGGCTTCAGCAAACTGCAAAGTGCGCAATCGCTGCATTTCCATGACACCGCGAGGCGCTGGGTCCCAATTTGGATAGTTTATGATTTCTCGTCAACATTCATTGAATACTCGGTTTGTTTACTCTCAAAAGCGAAACATTAATTAGTACAACTTGCCTCAATCACGCACCGAAAGCCTGAATGATTGATATCGCCAAAAATTTTACCCACTCACCATTCAAAGGTGGGCTTTTTGGGCGATGTGAATGGGAATTATGTTGCACTCAGACAGACAGACAGAGAGTCTCATAAAACCAAATGCTTGATGACATTGATTTTGTGGTGGCCCCACCGTTCCATCATAGCAAGAGCTATGTACTCGCTGCTATCAGAGCTGGCTTTTATCTCTTCGGTTCGATGCTGTCACTTTGCATTCTGCGGATGTTGACTACTAATGAGTTGTGCTAAATTTAATTCGTAGTAGTTTTTTTTTGTGATTGTTGGTAGGTTGAAATTTTCGAAAGTTGATTTTGAACTCGCCTTTGGTTGCTATTTTTACTTATAGTTTGATATCAGGTTGACGTAATTCCGTGTTCAATATGTCCGTGTTCAATATGTTCACCGGTCGGTGGTAAGAAAGTAGATGGCGATGGATTGTTATTATTATTATTTTCATTTTTTGTTTTGAATTTAAGAATGTGAAAGCCACTTAAGGAAACATGAACGTTTTTTTATGAATGGACATGTTTTGTTTTTGTCATATTGGAGCGCAATCTAAAATGCCGAAATACCTTTCAAATTATTTACGGTCCATTTTTGGACGAACTAAATAGGCATAAAAAAAACGAAAACACAGATTGATAGACGTGACAAAGTCAAAGTTAGCCATAACTGATTTCTTGACATCTAAAATATCATTTTTTTATAACATACTATGACAGTTTAACATTTAAAAGTTGTTTAAGTAATTTCAACGATTTTTTCTTGAGCCTTCGGGTTGCAATGAGTTATATTTAAATAGACAAAAAAGTTGTATCACAATCACTCGATTAAATCAAGTCATTGGTTCAGAAACCTGCAATAATGCGGAAAACAAAGTATCAAGTAGCCCCGTGGAAATTCGAAAAATTAACGAATTCAATACATCACAGGAGAAACAGAGTCATGTTAACTAAACGATTATTCCTGAACCAGGTTAAAGGAGTATAAGCCGTTGTTACCAAATTGATACCGGACAATTGCATAAAACTTAAAACTGAAGGATATGTATGACGACTCGAACGCTTAAGTGTCTCGGTCACAACTGAAAATTCCCTACCAGATGAACAGCTTACTGCTTTAAACCAGGCTTTAACAAATAAATATGAATTTCTTGGGAACATATCTGGGACTCATGACTACGTGAAAATTCTATCCCGGATTCTGTATCACATACAATTCAATGTACGATTCATCGGATGAATGCTTTAAAATCCAGTTTGTTTGCTTAATAACCCGATACTGGCAGAAACGCTTTACAAACAGCACTGAATTGCACCGAGTTTGTTGGTCACATCTACGTCCAGATGTCTTAGATTTGCTTTAAATCTCTTCATGACGATCTGACGCAGTTTCCGGTCCACTTTAATGCTTCCACGTCTTGACTGCATTTTGCAAATTACATACAAACGTTTCTTGAAACGGCCCATCAAACGATAGATAGTGGTTTAAGTTAATTTCAACTCCTTTGCGATCGCCGTATTTCATATCGTTTGAACAGTATTCATTATCTTCTTAATATGTGGAGTTACTGCACTACGTGTGGAGATCCTTAATAAATTTTTTTCACGTAGTACTACGTTTCTCTTTTCTTTACCACTATACTTTTTTGTAGAGAAGAATTTTGAAAAATTTTGAACGCAAATAACTCTCGTTTGTCTTAACCGAACGACTTTATTTATACACGGTTTGATCACAAAATCTCACAAACTAACTTCAAAATACTGCTTAACCCTACGCTCAACTTCAAACAACTTCTTTTCGATTTCATAGCCTGTCAAACGCTATCGGACTTATCGATACATTCTCCTCACATCTTTGGTTCTAGCAGGAATTGCTGTTCACTACTGGGATCCCATGATGTTGGGAAGATATTTCCGATTTCAAAACATTAAAAGGTCTGTATCCGCAATAATCCGGACACCTCAAAACATGAATAAAGCATAAATTTCGCATTATATTTCCGTCGTAGTTGTTTATTTCAGATTCATGGGATGTGTTTTAACAATTTATGAAGACAAAACATAGTTATTCGGTATTTGCATACAATATTCGAACTTTGCGCTTAACTCCGCCCATTAGGGTTTGTACAGAATCTTCAGAAATCGTAGAAGCCGTCTTTGTCCAAATTTGCTGGAAGTGTTTGGTGTCTTTGATTCCTTGCTTCTTTCCAGAAAGCTTCCGCTTCATCAAAGCCCAATACCCTAGTAGCACAGTTGTTGTAAATCATGCAAAGTAACTTCAGTGTGACTCATTTGAGTCACAATCAAGTTGCTACAACCAATTGTGACAGTTTTGTGTTGCTTGGGTATCTCTCGATCGGTCGTAGCTCTGGGCAATTTGCCGGATTTGAGGTTTTGGTACGATTTTCACTTGATTTGCATGGTACCACTCCATCACAGTTTAAGCATAGTAGCATGATGCTTAATCGGGCCAGAACAAAGGTTTTTCTTTGTGATTTTTGATGAAGCGTAGCAATCGTTTCTGCAGACACTCTTTCTGATAGATCTCCTTGTTTATTGTGCCTGTAGTGACGAAAGATTTACTCTTTTTGCCACACAAGGTATTTTTTGGGAAATTTCGATGCCTTTTTCGTTCTGAAATGCTCAGCTGTAGCATTTCTGGCCATAGCAGAATAATAAACCAGCCCTGGAAGCTGCTTGAAATCCTCCAGAACATAAGTTTCATCGTCCATAACAACGCATGAAAACTTCGTCAAATATTCGCAGTACAAACATCGAGCCCGTGATTTTGCTGCCAAGTTCTGTTTATCGTTGCGATTTGGAACTGTTTTAACTTAATACGACATCCCTATTTTACGAGCCACCGTTCGAATGGAGAGATTGGGATTTTTCGTTAATATCGTTTTCACCTCTCGGTCCATGACAGGATCAGCGCGTCCAATGTTTTTGTCACTTCTCGGTTTCCTCTCCACCGTCAAACGTTCCGAAACTGGTTTGAGCACATCGTGAACAGTGGCAAATACAATGTTTTTGCAAGGTCCCGTATTGACAAGTCAGGATTTGCCATACGCCCGTACAAAATTCGCTCGCGCACTTGTTTTTCTTTCGTCACTATCTTGAATACTAAACATGAAATGTAAACATCAATTATAGTCTTTTTCATCATAGACTCTCAGCTATACCTAAAAGTTACAATGATTTGAAGGTGTCCGGATACAGATTTTAAGTATGTTCTGTGATTCGCTTCTTAGAAATAATTAGGCGGCCCTGGAAGGGACGTTTGGTTTTAATATTGGTATGATGAAAGGGTAACGGCTGTGCTGTTAGATGTGATTGTGTTGATATGATCGACCAGCTGGAGACATCCTCATTATCGCGTCACAGATTGTTCAGGGTCTGTTGGGGAATAAGAAGTTAAAAATTAATGATATTTTTGTGCGTTGACAGTTGAAAAAAAAAATTCCAACTGAATGAAGCAAAAATCTCGAAAATCTATCAAGAAATGTTTATGTTGCAGTTACTTTCAAATTTTAATTTGATACCTACCCTTGCCGTAAGGCGTAGTCTGATCAAACTTATGTGGGTGTTATCCTAATAGATCGTTAGATCAGCTGTATGTCAGAAAATCATACTGTACACTCTTGAGAACAGTTTAAATGTAGCTACGGCCTCGGGTTGAAGGCCCTTCTCCAATGTCTCAATCAGTTAGTTGGCATCGCATTACCTCTGGCTGTTCCAAATTTCGCCCGATAACCACAAGCTCGCTCGGCATCGGAACATGCTCGTTTCGGAGGTAATTCCGTATGTTCGATTTTAACGCGCTTTTGAAATTTGCGCATACAGTTGACATCAAAACGCTTATCGCATCGTATGTTTTCTCACTTTCACAGTTTCACAAAATTAATTTCTGTCTAGAAGTCCAATGCAAATCGTTAATATAAAAGATTAACTATTCATTTCAGTATTCTTTGGAATGTGCAGAGAATCTTACATGGGAATATCGTGTTCGAGAATCAAAATGTTGTCTGTAATAGGAATTTTCTTGATTCTTGACGGAACGCAACATTCTTTAAAATTTTGCAACATAAATTGATGAATATGTATGCGAAATATATTCATCTTTTATACGTAGAATTTTAAATACCTAAATAAATAAAATGGTAATCGTAAAGACCTCTAGTCGATAAGAGAAAAAATCGCAAAAATAAATCCATCAAGAAACGATCGAATTATAAGCGTCCTCAGTTTCAAGTTTTCATGGCGGCAGCCATTTGTAAATTTTACACAATGCTCTCAAGGTAAGCAACGAAGAAAAAACAGAAATTATCGACCAAAAAATTTCGATCGGACTGGTGTATTTGGCGGGTTCACCTCCTTCGGGACCACATTAACGCCCTTCGCTTTGTACCAATCCACTACAGACTTGGCGTAATGGCACGAAGCGAGATCCGGCCAGAACAGCGTGGGACTACAGCGAAAGCGGAGGAAGGGCAGCAAGCGCTTCTGCAAGCATTCCTCTCGATAAATCTGCCCGTTTATGGTGCCGGTTGTAACGAACGGCTTGCTATACCGTCCGCACTCGTAGATCGCTTGCCACAACAGATACTTCTTCGCGAATATGTCCATCTTTCTCTTCCGGAACTTTTCCGGAACGTACCGACAAAAAGCTCGAGGCCGGGGATTTGTTTGGTGTCCAACTTGATATATTTCTCGTCGTCCATGACGAGACCGCCTGGCTTGACCAGCTACTCACGGTACAGCTTCCGTGCACGCAATTTGGCCACCGTGTTTTGCTTGTCAGTCCGGTTTGGCACCTTCCTGACCTTAAAAACACGCCCAGCCCGCTTAATGGTCTGCTGGATGATCCATTTTGACGAATTGACCTTTCTGGTCACGTCTCGGGTGGAAAGGTTCGAGTTATTCTTAAAGTACTGCCTTATCTTCCGCGCCTTCTCTGGGTATTCCGTTTTCGGTTTTGGGCCGCTTCCAGCGCGCCGCTCAATGGTCTATGTCTCCTGAAACATCTTCACAACGTGGGACACGGTGGAATGGTGGATTCCAAGCATTTTGCCGATCCATCTATGCGACTGACCAGGATTATCGATCACCACTCCCAAGATTTGCTGGCGTAGTAACATGGGTTCAATGACAAATACACTCACCCCACAATTGTGAATCACCCACAATTTATGAATCAGCTGACTTTGAAAGAGAAATTCAAAAGCAAAACTGTCACCAACCTTCAAAAATATATTTTTTTTCCAATTTGTTTAACTTTTTCCTTAATCATTGCAATGATTTTTATTATAATGCATGTTTTTTTGGTTCTGGAATTGACAAAAAAACTTTAGTACGTATCGTTTGTAGTCAGTATCGCTGCTGTATTCGGTGCTCCCATAGTACGCGTGTTCGTGGTCGGTAAGGGGAAAACGAATTTTAATAGCTGCATTGCTATCCTTGGGAAGAAATACTACTACGACAACAATTAAAGGTATAATAAACAATTTTTCGAAAAAACCTTGTTTATTATTATGAAAACTTGCAGATTTTCGGGTGAAATACGTGATTCATAAATTGTGGGAAGAAAAGCAATGCGTCACAATTTATGAATCAAGTACTCTTCGACATTTCAGATCGAAAAAAAAGCCAAACGGGAGCAAAAATCACACCGTATAGACGTGTCCAAGCCATTCCTCGGTATAATGAAGCCCAGAGGTGTGCATAAGCAATATGATCCGGAAGCCATGGAACGTGCGGTCATTCTGGCTCAAAAATCGAAGAACGTGCGTAGGGCAGCGAAGACGTTTAATGTGCCGAACTCAACACTACTGCGGCGGATCAAGAATGGACAAGGGAAAAAAACAGGACCAAAAACAACGCTGACTCCGGAAGTAGAGACCCGTATTGAAAACTGGATTCTGTACATGGCCAAAGCGGGCTTCCCCATCAGTGCAACTGATTTAACGCAAACGGTTGAAGAATACGCCAAGAAAATTAGAAAATTAGAAAAACACGTCCGATTCCTGCATCATTTCCAAGTAAAGTATTTAACATATTGCTTTTAAATTTAGTTATAAATATAAGTACTTTCCATGTCAAAATTATCGTAGGTAAAAACTGGTGTCAACGGTTCTTGGAAAGACACTCTAACATACAGAGGAAATACGTTACGAACTTATTGAAAGCTGGAGCCAAAGTTACAGAGCAGCATCTTCGAAATTTATTCTCGGAAGTGGAAGCAACTCTGGCAGAAGAGAACGTTGAATTATCCATTTTCAACCAACCTCAGAGAATCCTGAATTTCGACGAATCAGGTTTCCAGCTAGTCCCAAAAGAATATAAAGCACTTTGCGGAAAGAATGCAGAAAACGCTTGTTTTGTAACTAACAATTCCGATAAAGAAGCCTATACTTTTTTTTCGGTTGCACTGCAGCGGGTGATCTGACACCGCCAATGATACTTTATCCAGCAACGGATCAGCAAAGAGATGGTTGAAAATATTCCAGCAGGATGGTCTGTTGGCGTATCGGACGAAGGATGGCAGACTACAAAAACATTCTACGAATACGTAGTAAACGACCTATAAATTACAAGTGGTTAGACCTATAAATTACAAGTGGTTAGTTGATAGAGGAACCGAGTTTCCGGTGATCAAATTCGTGGACGGCCACAAGAGCCATATCTGCATACAACTAGCTGAGTTTTGCGTGAAGAATACTCATCTCCCTGTATCCGAATTCTACACGGATTTTGCAATCTTTGGACCGACTTTTTTTTTGGGCCGTTCAAGAAAATCTGGTTCAAAGTGCTGAGGCAGCATCTTTTAGCCGATAACTTTACGAATTCAAAGGAGTGCCTCAAAAAGGCATTTAAAATTTGTGGGCTTTCTCCTTGGAATGTCAACGAAATCGACTTCAGCCAATTACCGACGAACGCTGCTCAACCCGAAGCACTGGCAGCTGAAAGTACCAACACTGTATTCACATGTGAGCCATTGGAGAATGTGTATTTGATGCAGTTGAACCAAGTTGAGTTTGACTACAACAAGAACTGCTCCAAAGATTTGAATTGAATAGAAACAAGGACGCTGGGTACGGACTATTAGAAGAGCTCGCACTCTTCAACTTCTGGAAGATGATAAAGGAGAAATCTGAAAGCCTGATGCATACGGAGCCATTGAACATACACCAAAGCCTCACGCTGGAATTTGTTGTGGATCCAAACGGAGGGTGTAGCGTTGTACAATTTGAGAACTTTGAACATGGCTGCTCTCGTAAGTATTTACAAGAATTATTTTGAGTTGTGTTGATGTTTGAACCATTTTATTATTTACAGTTATCGATTCAACACCAAACTTGATTGGTGCTCGAGTTGTGCAGAAATTTGTGTTTCATTTGTATTAGAGCCTCCTCTTCTAGAAAATGGAGGGGTCTCAAACTGCCATAGAAACATTTCTTGCCTCCAAAAAACCCCACATGCCAAATATGGTTCCACTTGCTTGATTAGTTCTTGAGTTCTGCAGAAACTTCTGTTTCATTTGTATTAGAGCCACCCCTTTCAGAAAGAGGGAAGGTCTCAAACCACTAAAGAAACATTTCTTGCCTTTAAAAACTTACGCATGCCAAATTTGGTTTCTTTTGCTTTATTAGTTCTCGAGTTATGTCGAAATGAGTGTTTCATTTATATTCATTTATATAGATATACAACTTATTACTCTTATGAAAAGCTCAATCCAACCAATCATGACCAAGCAACGTTTTTTTTATCAAACGTTCGAAAATAGCGCATTTTTTGTAACTTTTTCGAATATATAAGATAAAAAAATATTGATTCAAAAATCGTGTTCAATCTGATTCACATTTGTGGATAGCTACTCTCCTGATTCATAAATCGTGGTCCTGCACATCCATCAAAAATTATAAAATTACTCGTTAACTACTGCATTGCAACTAAACAAGCGATGTTTTATCTGAAAGTACATACCAAACTAAACATATTACTTCGAACTGCACGCAAATACATGCTTTCCTTAATTTATAATGATTTTTTCAATCTTGTTCAAAGCGTTACTTGATTCACATTTGTGGGGTGAGTGTATATTCGTCAAAGATTTTTCTTTAGAACTCAACTGAAAAACGCAAACAATGATTCTTTCGGTAAATATCTCGTGACACAAAATGTACTCATGTAAGCCAACAATTCTATAGGATAGGTGGACTCTTTATCTACACACCAATCGTAGTGCATTAAAGAGATAGTTTCTCAATGTCGTGAAATTTGCGGAAAAATCATTGCTTACGTTTTTCAGTTCAGCCGTAATGGAAAATTTCTGTAGAATTTACCACATGGTTGTTTAGCATCCCTGGCTCAGACATGGGAATGCATCCGTTGAACCAATCAGAACGGTCGTTGTGAGAATCTCACCATGAAAATATCACATGGCATAACATGTTACCATTTACTGATGCTTTTTCTTCTGTCTCCTGTTCTCTTCCTTATCCTAAGACCGCGAGCAGTACCACATGACACACCGTGAAGACAACCTGGACACTACATCAAATGAAGCAATAATAACGATATCTATCCCTAAACATTTTTACTTTCAGCCAAATTTTCTAACATGCCAAATAGGTAAGCAATCAAATGACCATAACAAAACATACTCATTTCTAAATAACATATTACGGGGAAAAGGAGAACCATTAGGACACCCAAGAAAAATGATTTTGGAAGGGATCGTGGGACCGCCTTTCCATATTGTCAACATTTCTCGGAGCAAGGGCGGGCACTTCGAACCCATATATTGGGTTTATTCTGTCAATCGAGGGCTCGTTTATATCAGTAAGAACTTGCTCTTAAAAAATGTTCCCCATATTCGCGGGTTTCACGTAAGTGTCTCTGCTTACGGGTCCACTCAAACATTTTTGGCCCTTCCTACAGGAGCTTGATAATCACAAACGATAATAAAATCTTGATCAAGTCGTTTTCCAGATTATTCCACTGCTATGGAAAGTGATCTTGCTACAATAGATGGTAGAATTACATTACCACATCATCATCATCATCATATGCAATGGTTATGAAGCATAAACGAAGAACATTTCAGCTAACCAAAAACTCTTTTATTATAAAATTTAATAGTTCGTCCTGAAAAATTATAAGCGTAAATAAATAAATTTTCATTTTCAGGGACGCCAGGATCCGGTAAACTTTTTTCCGCGATGACCATGCGTTTTGTAAAACCGTACAACACGCTTGCCGAGTGCTTGTTGTTTCGACGCCATCTTCGATTGAACTGACAGCACCTGAGGGAAAAAAATATGGCAATCACTTCTAAGGAGCCCAGAGAGCAATTTTCTAGGAGAAAAAAAAATTACGCTCTTAATTTTAATTACCGAAAGGTATTGAAAGCATTCTCATTTTTTATTGAACACCCGTTAGTAATATAACTGCCTCGCGCTTCGTTTCCCGCTGAGAGGTACCAGGTTGCGGTATGGCTTCAGAAGCGGACGCTGTCAGGGTGGATGTCGCCGTGTGACGATTTTTACGACCTTTTCCCATGGCAATACCATGAATCATGAACCATGATCCTCGGCATTCAGAGATCAGCCACAATCTGACAAGACTACACACTTAATATGTGATGTTAATTGAAAGTGTGTAAGAGGCATGTTTTTCTCGACCAATGCAACTATAATCATTTCATACGATTTCGTATGGAATGAGTTTTGGACCTTGCTTTGTGGTTCATAGTTCCGATCCTTTGAAAACCGTACGGATAATTTCTTGAGTGTAGAAGATGAGCAAGCACAAGCGAATATTTGTTTACCGGACGCACAAACGAGAAGAACATGGTGAAGATTTCAAAAAACTGGAAAACACTTCATAACGAGAGAGCAAAAAACACGATCGTACGTGCCGCTAAATCAAAATGGTTCGTCTCGCGTGTTATATTCTAGCGTTAGCCGTTAAAGAAGAGCAGTACGAAAATGCAGTACGAAGCTAAATTCAAACGAAGTACGGGCTTCTGTTTCAAAATCAGATACCGGCAACAGAACAAATTCATTTAGCAGCTGCGGGGTGAAGCTAGTACTGCATTAAACATGAAATGAAACTAAACGAAATAAAAAGACGACAATTTTCTACCCGTTTTTGAAGACCCGGGAAGGGAAAACCATATTTTCAATCTGTTTATACGCAGATTTGTAAGCGAGCAAAAGTAAGTAATTTTTAAGTAATAAATTGAACTCCTTATACTAATAATACTAAATGGGCCGGCGTCGGTGGTGTAGTGGTAAGCGTGACTGCTACTGGCACCCCAGTGGGTCTGGGTTCAATCCCAGTCGACGTCGGTGGTTTTTCTGAGGCGAAAAAACTTGGTCACGTTTTCTTTCGGCAGGGAAGTAAAGCCGTTGGTCCCGGCTCATTGTCATGAGTCGTTAGGTAGGGTCCAGGTGGTGGAGTCGTCTCTCTGGCGTCGGCGTCTCTATGCTGACGGAAAAAAAATAATATAAATATAAATAATACTACATAGAAAATATAATTCAATCAATTTGTTAGTTCATTACTAGTTATGTTTTATTGCGTACAGTGTGTTGATTAAATTAAAATCTGTATCCACATTAATCCGGACACCTTCAAATCATTATAGCTTTTGAAATATTGCACGTAAGTGACTATAAGACGCCGAGAGTCTATGATGAAAAAGACTATGATTGATGTTTACATTTCATGTTTAGTATTCAAGATGGCGACGAAAGAAAAACAAGTGCACGAGCGAGTTTTGTACGGGCGTACGGCAAATCCTGACTTGTCAATACGAGACCTTGCAAAAACATTGGATTTGCCTGTCCGCTGTTCACGATGTGCTCAAATCATTTTCGGAACGTTTGACGGTGGAGAGGAAACCGAGAAGTTACAAAAACATTGGAAACGCTGATTCTGTCATGGACCGAGAGGTGAAAAGGATATTAACGAAAAACACAAATCTCTCCATTCAAACGGTGGCTCGTAAAATAGGGATGTCGCCTGGTTTTGTTCAAAAATCAAAACAATGTTTGGGACTTAGGTCGTATAAAGTAAAAACAGTTCCAAATCGCAACGACAAACAGAACTTGGCAGCAAAATCACGGGCTCGACGTTTGTACTGCAAATATTTGACGAAGTTTTCATGCGTTGTTATGGACGATGAAACTTATGTCCTGGAGGATTTCAAGCAGCTTCCAGGGCTGACTTTTTATTCTGCTATGGCCGGAAATGCTACAGCTGAGCATTTCAGCACGAAGAATGCATCGAAATTTCCCAAAAAATACCTGCACTACCAGCAATTTGCACGTGTGGCAAAAAGAGTAGATCTTTTGTCACTACAGGCACAATAAACAAGGAGATCTATCAGAAAGAGTGTTCTCAAAAGCGATTGCTACCCTTCATCAAAAGTCACAAAGTAAAACCTTTGATCTGGCCCGATTTGGCATCATGCCACTTTGCTAAAACTGTGATGGAGTGGTACCATGCAAATCAAGTGAACACTGTACCAGAAACCTCAAACCCGCCAAATTGCCCAAACCTACGACCAATAGAGAGATATTGGGCTCTGATGAAGCGGAAGCTTCTGGAAAGAAGCAAGGAATCAAAGACATCAAACACTTCCTGCAAATATGGACAAAGACGGCTCCTAAAATATATGACCAGTAGTGAAAGTATCATCTACTCTGCTCATTTATTGCGCTGCCACGTTGTAAGACGTTTATATCAAGGCACTAACATCATGTGTGAAACTAAAGGGATATGCCGCAATTCAATCTTAGATTTTTTTTACTTTCAATCTTACTTATAGTAGATTTTTTTATTTTTGTGGTAACCCATGTTGTTATTTATTCATTTATTGTAAGGTGTGAATAACAGAAAACATGGTTTGCGCATAGTATAATAACTGCATGTAATTGAGTGTAATTGACATTAACATCTAAAAATTTATGGAAATTGTTCTCGATAATCGTCATGGTGGCAATAGAGAGATTTTGGGCATTTGGGTTTGATGTTTTGGGTATGAAACGGGTCGCTTCTTAGGTAAGGGCTGTGCACGTTTATCGAAGTATCGGTCTATGACTCTCAACTGTATGTAGCGTCAATTATTTAGGCAAAGAATTCGAAAAGACGAAAGACAAATACAGTGACTCATAGTTTCATGTTTCGATGAGCAATCGGAAGTCTGTCTTTCGTAACCTTGTCGATTCCAATTGTTCCAGTCCGTTAAAGGGCGATACGGTCAAAATTTGGTCAATATCAACTTGACGTATTTCTTTCAATTTTGCATTTAAAAAACCTGAACACCCCTCATTTTGAAGGTGTGTGTGTGTAGAATGTTGCTCCTATTTTGATTTTGGAATTCACTCTTCAGTTGTCAAAATGCCATCCAAGCAAGAAGAGCAGCGTATCAAAATTTTGCTCGCGCATCGCGAAAATCCGAGCTACTCGCACGCAAAGTTGGCAAAATCGCTAAAAGTTGCCAAATCAACCGTTACAAATGTAATTAAAGTGTTTGGGAAACGTTTGTCGACAGCCAGGAAGTCTGGATCGGGGGGAAATCGAAAACCGGAAGCCGCTGAGACGACAAAGAGAGTTGCCGGTAGTTTCAAGCGAAACCCCAACCTATCTCTCCGAGATGCCGCAAATAAGCTGGGTGTATCGTCTACAACCGTGCATCGAGCCAAAAAACGAGCCGTACTATCGACTTACAAGAAGGTAGTGACTCCAAATCACGATGATAAACAAAATACGACGGCCAAAGTGCGATCCCGGAGGCTGTACACGACGATGCTGACGAAGTTTGACTGCGTGGTAATGGACGACGAAACCTACGTCAAAGCCGACTACAAGCAGCTTCCGGGACAGGAGTTTTATACGACAAAAGGAAGGGGAAAGGTAGCAGATATTTTCAAGCACACAAAACTGTCAAAGTTCGCAAAGAAATATCTGGTTTGGCAAGCCATCTGTACCTGTGGCTTGAAAAGCAGCATTTTAATAGCTTCCGGGACTGTCAACCAAGAAATTTACGTGAAAGAGTGTTTGAATAAACGTCTGCTGCCTTTCCTGAAGAAACACGGTTGTTCCGTACTGTTTTGGCCGGATTTTTCATCTTGCCATTACGGTAAAAAGGCCATGGAGTGGTACGCCGCCAACAACGTGCAGGTGGTTCCCAAGGACAAGAACCCTCTCAACACGCCAGAGCTCCGCCCAATTGAGAAATACTGGGCTATTGTCAAGCGGAACCTAAAGAAGACCAAAAAAACTGCTAAGGACGAGCAGCAGTTCAAGGCAAACTGGCTTTCTGCGGCGAAGAAGGTGGACAAGGTGGCTGTACAAAATCTGATGGCAGGGGTCAAGCGTAAGGCCCGGCAATTCGGATTTGGAAAAGCGGAAGCCTAACTGAATATTTTTCCTGAATTTAATACTAATTGAACTTGAAAAAGAAATTTAATTTGATTTTTTAAATAAACGATTTCACCGATTTACACGCGTTTTCCCTTGACCAAATTTTGACCCTTTATAACATTACTTGCTTCCGTTAACTATGGATTTAATGGCTGTTTTCTAAGGCCTGTCTCCCCGGAGAACAATAGAGGAGCGCTGTTTGGAATCCAACACTGGTACAAGGGTGATGGTCGATAGCTCCTAACATAAAAAAGATGCCATTTTGAGCCACCACGAACATGGTGAACAGACGCTCGAAGAAGCAGCTTCTCCTTACCGGTCAGAACTACCTCACGATTGCGAGCCATAATGTGCCTTTTTATCTCTCTCTCTGCTGGCATCATTATTGACGGTCACCAATGAGCTCAGATAGACGAGTTCGACTACAGACCTCGATTTCATCTCCGTCGATCTGAACTTGTGGTGGGAGGATAGCATTATCTTCTCGCGAGCACCTTCATCTCATGAATTTTGCGTTCAATGGATTAATGACAAGCCATATCCTACTCAGCTTTAATTCTAATGTATGTGTCCGCCATCGTTTCAAAGTTTCTGAAGATCTTACAACTCGTGTCTACCCTAGCTCTTCATATCACACCCTCCAAAACAATATCGGTATATGTGTTTTGAAGGCAATGCTTTCTTATTGCATTCAAGCAGCACCGTTCGTCGAAGGTTGATTTTTAAAAATGATAACAAAATAATTCAATTTTGATAGCAAAATCAGTTATACGATAACCGCTTAGTCCAGCTGGGGCAACCATTCCTTGGTTTTTGATTCGATTAATAGGCCATATTTTGCAGGTTCCTAACGAACACCTACCTCAAATTCAAAACCAAATTTATTAAAGACTAAATTTTAGATGATATTTTTTTCACTCCTCTTGAGGCTTTTCCATAGACAAGTTGATCGCGAATTAAATATGCGGGCTTTCATCGCATTAACCAAGCCCCCGGGGCGGTAGTGCGCACCCTCAGCCGGGTCACGCAGAAAGCGTGATGATGTTAACCTCCCATCACTCTTCCCCCCCTTTTAGGCTCCGTCTCCGTGTTGGAACTAGACAACACACAGCCCGAGGGGGGCGAATAGCCGAAACCGAAGCTAGACAGAAAAAAAATCAAAGAGCCGCACTCCGTAGATTGGCCACTTTGCTGCGCTCTGGCGGACTATAATCTTATCTTCTGCGCACTGCCATACTCCATTAGCAACCTGACCACACGGTTCACTCTTCCAATGCTGGGAGAAGCGGCGCGGCTCCTCTTGATCGTCCCAAAGCCATCATCATGTGCAGCGACCTTGCTCCAAATCACTCGAAACAAATCACCTTCCAGTGAACCTCGATTTCTGCACTCCTCGCCTGGCTGTTTCATGGTTGAAGGTTGGAGATTTTTTGGTCATGTCGATGTCGATTTGATAGGAAAATGCAGTAAAAAAAAAGACAGCATCGGCCACTATTAAAAATGAAGTTCAACTTCGGCACGTTTGACCGGTTCCCGGCAGGGTGCTACTTCACTTCAGATCATAATTCCTTGTATGTGAGATTAGCATTCGCATTGCTTGCTTTGTTTTCTGAACCCGCAAACCAGAACCCAAACTTTGAAAGTATGCGAATTATCCTTCGAATGGTGATTATCGACATTCATTATTGGAGTGGCTTTCGACGATTGCTATAGAAAGAACGAGGTTTGCGTTCCAACGCAGCCAGAAGGTGCGAGGTAATTTCCTCGCTCGCAGAAGTTCGCATTTGAGCCACCTCTGCCCCCCTTTTCCCCGTCAATTTGTGGGACCTGACCTATCACTCTCTGCATGGCGACTCGACTTGGTAAACTGTGTTGTCAATTATTTCAGATCACGGTGAGATTGCGCACCGCCAATTTATGTGACCGACCGATTTGACGCGAAAATGGCTAGCCTTCATCTGCTAATGGACCGTTTTGAATCAATCATTATCGCGCTGTGAAGTGGGGCGATAGAAGTTAGTCACCTTTTTTTTCTTCTTCGTGTTTGATTGTATAATCGGTGACTGGTGGTATCAGTGGGTGGAGCCCAAACGGTACTTGAAAATGGAATGACACTTCTGGGAATGATTGGAATCTTATGAACTTAGTTTGAAAGTGATATGTAGTTCTTTTTTTGCTTTCAATAGTGTTTTGTTTTAGTGTTTGAGGTGAATGATTTGATCTTATCGCTTTTGTTATGCATTTAAAATTCGAAGAGTGGTGTATTTTGAAGGATTGTTCATAGCAGTTAGATGAATGTTTGGTTCAGAGCTGGATTTTGGCTAAGCTTTGCTTTCTATACGTAAATTTAGATTAAATTCACAGTCATTTCGCGACATCGAGTTAACGGAGACGTCTCTGTTAAAATTGATGATGTGACAATTGATCGCGTTCGTGAGATTAAATATTTTGGCATGATTATTGATGATAGATTAAATTTTGACTCTCACATTGGTGTTGTCATCAAGAAAATAACCAAGAAGTCCGGAATTCTTTACCTATTGGAACACGATTTAACGACTGCTAGTGAAATACAACTCAATCACCTCTCTTCAAATTAAATTTTGCCATCAATTTTGTTTTTAGCTAATTCAAAATAAGATAATGCGATTTTGAATTGTAGCATGTTCACTTCCTCCTCGTTTTGTAAGATGCCCTACAGTGGCTATCGGTGAAGCAGAGAGTTTTGACAATGGTGTTCATTTTTAGAGTAATTAACATTTTGCTGCCTCGATATTTGTGTAATCGAATTGAAAGATGATGTAATATTCATAAACATAACACTTGAAACGCGGATGATGTTAGAACACAATATTTCCTTTAAAATTCGTTGTTTTCTAAAGGTATAAGTGTTTTTATTTCGATGCATATACAGGGTGTCCACAGATATTTTTTTTTTCCATCGACCTATTTCCTCACATGTTGGCAATCACCGACGCCAGGGTGACGACTCCACCATCTGGATCCCACCTATCGACTCATGACTATGAACCGGGACCACAGTTAAATTGCATCACTTTAAACTCGTCCTCGAAAACAAGTCCTTCAACCGATTGTTATGAAATATTCAGGGAATAAAATACGATCTATAATCTTGGTTAAGGTATTTTTATTTCACTGTATTTCGTACAACGCTTGAACTGACATTTTTTCCGCTTTCAACCGTGGCTTCAACATTTCCTGTTCTGTAGTGACAATTTTAGGATGCTTACGAAGTTCCGAATTAGCCCAATATTTTTCAATTGGCGGCAAGTCTAGAGAGTTTGGGGGATTAAGATCCTTCAGCTCTAAATTGACACCATGCGTCTTGTACCACTCCAGAACATTCTTTTAGTAGTGACAAGAGTTTCATCGTCCATGATGCAGCAGTGTGGTTTCGTCAAAATTTGAGTGTGCAGCTTACGCGCACGAGTTTCAGCTGTCCTATTCTGTTTTCATTGTGGTTTGGAACTTTCTGAACTTTGAACGAACGGAGCCCGGCTCGAAATTGCACGAAACTTTTGGTCAAGTGCAGCTTTTTCGCGACATCCTGAACGGAACAGTTGGGTTTGCGTTTAAAGGCAGCAACCACTCGCTTGTGATCCTTCACACAGTACGGAACACTTTTTCTACCACTCACCTTCTTCCGATCGACAGTTAAACATTCCTCGAAACGTTTTATGATACGAGACACTGTAGACTGGTGAATTTTCACCATCTTTCCGATGGCTCGGTGCGAAAGAAGTGCACACTTGCTGTTCCTTCGACTCCATTTTCAAAACTACAACACACTTCGCAATGCAACTCACGCAGTGTAAATAATACACGCTGAGGTAATTTCACCCAAAAATCAACCCAAAAGGCGATATGTTAAAGCTTTTTGAAAGTGATGCAATTGAACTGTGGACACCCTTTACACATCAAACCTCCAGCAGCACTATCAGATTTGAGGAGACAATGTGTTTCACACATCAAAGCTGTCTTTTTAACAGTTACTCTGTTAACTTTTTACTCTTGACTAATTTTGTATCTTGTCGATGTTATTACAACGGATAATTTGGATGCTTTATTGTTAAATGTGCAATATTTGCAATAAAGCACAAACAAACTGCACTTTTCGCCTCGATGATGATAATAGATTTAAAACTTTTTATTTTTTATTTTAGTGATGTAATTAAAGTAGTATTCGTTGTGAAGTCTACAAAAGTTTCGCAGGTATTCATGACAGTTTTTTATTTTTTCAAACTAAATTGCTTGAGGGATACTTTGAACCAGTCTTCTGGTTGAATGTCAGAAATTTCTTGAATATGCTATTGTTGCCCATAGTTTTTGGACTTAGCGGGGTTTTTAATTACTGGCAATGTCATGGGTTTTATCGGCCATTTTGATCACTGGGCTATGCTCACGGAAATTTGAAGTTTAAAGAAACTTCTTTAAAATGTAAAGCTGAGGATCACAGATACAGTACTGGAAGGAAGAATGTACACACTTTTGAATCGTTTACAAGAATGAATATATTTTGATAATTGCGTATAAGTTTGTTAAAAAACGTTAAAAAATCAACTTTCTTGGACTTACCAATTTTAGAGTTGAGGGAGTGAATTTAATTTTAATTGAATGATTTGAATACAACTGCTGAGATCCTTTGCCAACATATCCTATATCATCGTTGGCAACTGCAAGCATATTATGTGTGAAATTACATTAGGGTGGTTCACTTATTTTCCATTAGGGTGGTCTTTTTTGATAAAACATTGAATTTGAATGGATTATAGATGATAACAAGCTTGACACATCTCTGAAATAATCATTTGCTTCTGTCGACATGTAATATATGATGTTTCACTTATTTTCCATAAGAGTGATCCCTTTTGTCGAAAATTAGACAACAAACAAATAAATCAAAAATTGAATGGGATATTGAAAGCAATAATATTTTAACACCTCTTTCATCATCGCAGGTCTTTATTAGATCTAATAGATCTAATAGATTCATGATATTTTACGAGGGCTTGCTCACTTTTTTCTTATTCCTTAAGAGTGGCCCTTTGAAAAATAATTGAGAACTGGAATCTAAAAGTGAGGAAAATAGTATTTACACATATAAAGGGCGATCACGAAATTATTGCGACACCGAAAATGTCATGCCAATTTTCTTATAATGTTAAGAATCAAACCAAAATTTTAGGATAGTTTTATACATATATTAACTTCAAAAATCAAAAGAAAAGTTAATCGATGGAGCCTTGAGTGTAAAATTGAACGCATTTTCGCTTAATGCCCTCCATCAAAGTCTTTACAGTGTCATCCGGTGCCAGTTTCTCAGTTTTTTTTCCATTTTCTCAACATGTCCTTCTCGTCTTTGACTGTCTTCTTGCTCTTCCGAAGTTCCCGCTTCATTATTGCCCAGTACTGCTCCACCGGGCGCAGCTCCGGACAGTTTGACGGATTCATGTCCTTTGGAACAAAATGGACAGAATTGGCCTCATACCACTCCAGGACACTTTTAGAATAGTGGCATGATGCCAAATCTGGGCAAAATAGTGGAGCTTCGTCGTGCTGCTGCAAGAACGGTAAAAGGCGCTTCTCGATGCACTCAGATTTGTAGATCTCGCCATTTACTGTGCCCTTTGTCACGAAAGGCTCACTCCTCAGTCCGCAAGAGCAGATGACCTGCCAAATGAGATATTTGAAGGCGAATTTCGACATTTTCTTCTTCTTAAATTTGTCGTTGACATAGAACTTGCTCTTGCCGGTGAAAAACTCCAACCCCGGAATTTGCTTAAAATCGGCTTTTATATACGTTTCGTCGTCCATCAAACAGCAGCCATATTTTGTCAGCATCTTCTCGTAGAGCTTCCGTGCCCGAGTTTTAGCCGTCGATTGTTGCCGCTCATCGCGGTTTGGGAAGTTCTGTACCTTGTATGTATGTAGTCCAGCTCTCTTCTTTGCATTCTGGACGTAGCTCTGCGACATGCCGATCTTTTTAGCCAAATCACGGCTTGAGACGTTGGGATTTGCTTTAATCATCCGCTTCACCTTTCCCTCCGTCTTTTTGTTCTCCGGTCCCGGTTTTCTTCCAGCTCCTTTGCCGTGGTCCAACGTCAACCGCTCCTGGAACCGCTTCAACACTCTGGAGACGGTTGAATGGTGAATGTTCAACATTTTTCCCAACTGCCGGTGCGTGGGTGTTTGGTGTTTGGTGTTTGGAAAGAATTTGTTCTCTCGACTCGCGGTGGTTCACCTCCATTTTCGTTGAATCGAAAAACATGACTTCGAGTTTGACAGCATGTAAACAATATACATCAATGAGAAAGTGTGCAAAATTTGGTTGATTTTTACCCAATGGTAAAAAAGTTATGCACTGTTGAGTGCGTCGCAATAATTTCGTGTTCGCCCTTTACTTTGTCATAGTAGATCATTACTAACATTAAATATATACATTAATTGTTATGTTATATATTCTCCGTGCGAGGAGTAACGATTATGATGTAGAAGGAGATATTCGCTCATCACCATGAGGCACCAAGAGTGAACAACAATGTTTTTGGCTAGAATTAAAGATATGAAGAGAAAGTTTTGATAG
This sequence comes from Aedes japonicus, assembly GCA_034211315.2. Taxonomy (NCBI): domain Eukaryota; kingdom Metazoa; phylum Arthropoda; class Insecta; order Diptera; family Culicidae; genus Aedes; species Aedes japonicus. The sequence goes on along the minus strand of JASCZW010010197.1, from coordinate 682 downwards.
TTCCGCTAGTGTGCGGCAGGATTGGAAATGTAACAGATGTTTTTTTTTTTTATGAAAATTGAGCGAAAAGGGCATGTATACGGTGGTACTCGAACCAACGACATTTTTGCCTAACATCCCACTGCGGGGTAGGTTAAAGCACGGACTAAGTCCGCCACTTCAACAGGCAAAAATGTCCGGTTGGAAGACGCTCATGTACCACTGTGGCTTGTATAGTTATTCTAGCGATCTATTGTGTGCACTCTGTTTACTGATGCGCACATGGGAGAGGAACTCTCTCCTTTTTTGGGTTTGTTTTGATTCGCACCGACTGACGATCACTAAAGTTTTTCTCGTCGTCTCCAACGTAGAGACCTCGGAGAGAAACACAGTGAAGCGATGCGATACTGGTCCCAAAACATTGTTGTTCACTCTTGGTGCCTCATGGTGATGAGCGAACATCTCCTTCTACATCATAATCGTTACTCCTCGCACGGAGAATATATAACATAACAATTAATGTATGTAAAACCATAAATGGTGGTAACCATTAATTATACTGGTGGGGACCAGTATCGCATCGCTTCACGGTGCATCAGGTAATGTTCTGGGTTATCCAAACTATTCTTGGGTTCATAGCTTAGGATCCACAATTGTAACTGTAGCTTTTTCGGCTACTAAAAGTTACGACATGTATTCAACC